>JAHHFK020004463.1:0-68531 GCA_024533555.2 Aedes koreicus
CATCGAGCTCCCATGGTTCCCATGGAAAACCAAGAGAGAGAGAGAGCTTTATCGCGTGCTTCCATAGCCTGCTGCCACTACTACCCACGATGCGGTTACCAAACGGTTGCTTTGTGTTGGTATGCTCCCCCTGATAAAAAGTGCTTGAGGGTTTTTAGATTTTAAACTGTGTGTGAGGGGTTTTTTCGTCAAGTTTTTCCTATAGTTTCGTTCTGCTGGGGTGTATTGGTTGGGACCGATGCATTGTAGACAAAGGGGGAGCCGAGATTTTTTAAATGTATTGTAAAGTGCCGAAGACGAGCGAACAAGATATGGTAATAGCGTGGCGAGAGAGGGTAAAGTGTAAAACCAGTCCGCTAGACGCGCGCGGCGGATACAATACAAAACACACAAAACAGAGCGAGAGATGTGTAGAAAACGAGCGAATCGAAGCGACTGAAAGGGTGGGAGAAATCATATTCATATTATTATTCTCCAATCAGAGGTGCGCTCGGGCTTAATGCGCGATATTGTATGCGCATTTTTATGCTAAATAGATGATAATGAAGCAGCAGTTTCCACCCGGAGCCCCGGTCGAAATGGTGTATTTTACTCTGTCCTACTCACGCGTGTGTGATTGAAGTGCTGCGAGGCGACGGTACATATGGATTGCTATGTGCTAGTTTTACATAAAAACGAGCGAGAATATGAAATGAAACTTTTTTACAACCATCTCGAGAGGAGATTTATAATGCATGCAGTTTCATCGGTGAGATATATGGTGCTAGGAGCTGACAGGAAAATATGAATTTTTCTTACACTAGGCAAATGGCATTATGGGGAGCATAAAAGAAATTCGATTTATATTTAAATCATGATCGTTACTCGGAAACTTTATGGATGGCATTTTATCGGAATTCAGTGGAATGCTGATTCGAAGCAGGCCGGTGAATTATTGTTTAATGCATTGCAGCAGGGCTGGAAGCATGGCAGCTCAATTCAATGTACGGCCATTTTTAAAAGAAAACAAAATCATATTTTCAGTCACTTGTGAGTAACATGAGTTTCACAATACATTCAAAGCATTTTGATTGTAATTGTATTTTTTATTGATTTTTATCATAACACCCTATACATATCAAGTGAACAAAGAGTGATTCAACAATCACTTAGTGGTTCACTCGAGAAAAACCGGATATCAAATAAAAAACTAATTTTCAGAAATTGTGATTTCTCAGGCTGCTGATGCCTTCGTCGAAATATCAGCTTTGAGAGCTTAGAACTCCTTTTGCCACACCTTTTTCATCTGCTTGTGGAACGAACAATAAATTCTCTAGCAAATGCACAAGTGCTGTAGATGAATTTATCAACTTGTTAAAATGAATACCATTATATTTCAATATAACCACGAAATATGAATTTGAATCACTGCCATTATGTTTCTCTGTTTTTTTTTTTTTTTGAAACACTTTTTAAGAAACTCTTATACGAGCATATGAATAGAACGATTGTTATTGGAAAACTAGGTAAATATAACCTAAAACTTCGCACGTTCACTTTTAAAAAATAAATAATTGAAACACTTTTCAAAACTATCACTAGTAAATACGAGCAAGACAAAATAGGCCTATTTGTCAAAGGATAAGTTTTTGTGCTCTAGCAGAATTTAACGGAATTTGCTCGCGTTTACTTGTGATAGTTTGAAAATGTATTTCAATTTTTTTAGTTTTATTTTAAAAAAGTGAACAAGTGAAAAGTTAGGTTTTGTTTTTTATCCATTTAGGACCCAAAGGATACGAATAACTTCACTTTTTATTATGGTGGTGCACTGTGTGAAATTTAGGAAAATAAATGTTTATTTTACTTTATTTAATCAATATTTACAAGTAAATTGTAAGAAATAGTAGAATAAGGTTATGAAGTTACTAGAAATGTGCCTTGCTGCAGCTGAAAAGGGTTGCTGAAATTTATTTGTAATTCTTCTGGGTGGTCGTTATGGAAGTTAGAACTAGAGAGTCATTGAGTCATTGTAGGAAGATTAGCGTGGAAAGTCCTCGTCAGTATTAGTCACAATAAGTTGCTTTGAAAAATAAGACAAAGGCAATACTTTTTTTTAATCAGTTCATTTATTTGTTAGGCTCAGGCGTGTGTAACACTTGGTGGAGCCGATATTCAATATTGTAATTAACAATGTTTTATTTTTCAATTTTAGTAAAGTGGGGTGCCAATTGCGACATCTACCAAATCCTCGGTCCCTGTAGTCCCTTCCAGGAACTAAGCCGCAGATCGGTGACCACAGCATGGATGGAAGGGGGATGACGTTACACTCTTAGATCAGACAAACAAAGGAATTCGTAAATCACTTGCTTGCATGTAGGGAAGATCACGCATTCCCAAAACATCTCTTACCTCAAGGACCACTAGGGTATTCAGTCGTGCTTTGGAGGCATCATTATCCGGGCAATGCCAAACTGCGTAAGCGATGTCGTCATAACCGGTTCCGCACCTACATAAATTGCTATCGACGAGGTTAATTCTGTAGAGATGTGCGTCTAGAGAGTAGTGGTTGGACATACAGTGACGGACAATACAATAAGACCAATGCTTGATTTTCATACAACATGGTCATGTTAGGGGGCTTGCCTTTCATTTTCTCGAGAACCAATTGAGCTGAAATGTCGGCTGTGGTCCAGTCCAGAAGTAGCCTAAATTCTCATCTGCATGAAATCCATCATTTTTAATTCACCACTTTAAAAGTTACAGACACCGCACACGACAAAACAATAAGACCACTTTTTGATTTCCATAAAGAATGCTCAAATTTGAGAATCTGAATGTAGATTATTGATGCATGAGTCATTTTAATATCAGTATACTAAAGATTGTAATTCACACGCATCAACATGGCCTAAACTATGGATATCAAAAGAAGGACTTATTGTTTTGTCGTAGGTGGTGTCTGTAGTTTCTGAAGTGGTGAATGAAAAATTATGAATTAATTAAAGATGAAAATTCAGGTTATTTCTAGGCTATTGCCAAAATTTCAGTTCAATTACTTCACGGGAAAGTGAAAGACAAACCTCCAATCATGAACATTTTGTATGATGTATGATATATACTACCACCCATTGTAGCACGGAAACTAAGTCCGACAGCAATGGGCTCTCCTCTCTGTTAGACGTGATCAAGCTTTAATAAACACTGATTATCCTAATCATGCCGTTGTATGAAGGGCCAAAAAGGGGTTGGGTGGATCGATATGCAACATCACTTATACGTATCCACAGGGATATAAAGAATCTCCTTCCAACAACAAAACTGAACAATTGGTCAAAAGAGCAAGCTATCTAACATGAGGATGCCCCAATGGGCGGGGAGAAGAGCCCGCCCTCTATTCACAAACTGTTAGCAATGGGAAGTTGGCATTCCTACTCTCCCCATCCAGAGTGCGTCAATCGGGTGCCCCGATGGTCCCTCCTATTCCCATGAAATATTTATATAATGGTGTATATATTTATTTAAATGAAAAATACTACAAGCATTCGTATCTATTGTATATGATCTTCATTCGGTTGATCCCGAAATGCAAGAAATGTTGTAAAATGTTAAAGTGTAGAGTTCTGTGGTTCGCGCTTAAGCACGTTTTCGTTCGTTTTCAGCGATAGCAGCATTTCACCAAAATCTTGATTTGAGGTATCCTGAAAAAGTTTATTAAATCTATTGAAATTTAACAAAACTAACATTAATACATTTTAATTTACTGTTGCCATGGTCACTATTTGCTACTGGATGCCTATTTTATAATAGCAATCCGCTTTTATTTTTGTTGACCTAATAGTTATTGCTACCGAGTTAGGAATGGGAAGATTTAGGTGGAAGGGAGATAGAGATAAATGGGCAAAAAAATAATAAGTAATGTTTTAATCATCTATGAAGTAAAATTAATAAAACAATATTACCAAATATAATGATATTGTGAGTTATGATGAAGTAATGAAAAGATTGAAATGTATAATCCAACACTAGCTAAATAACACACAGCGCTGCGTGAATCAGATCAGCTCAGAATTGGTAAAAAGTCCATTTGCAAACCGGAAATGAAAATTACATTCAGCAATAAGTGCAAAAGCCAACCACAGATTCCGTAATTTTCAAAAGCCTACAAGTTATGAACTTGTGAGGACCATAGCTATGTTGCGGGGACACACGCTCCCTCCCAGGTGTCTACTCACCATTTAGCAGCCCACCTCCAAACATGAACATTTTGTATGAAAATCGGGCTTTGGTCTTATTGTATTGTCCGTCACTGTCTACTATCTACTCATTACCGGTGATCATCAAAGTAGGCTGTTAAACGTAAAAATCTGCCTCTTCGTCAAGCTTCAGCAATTAAATGTTTCGTGCGATAAACGTCAGAAAGCCTAAGTGAAAAAAGTGCGTGTGTAAAATAAAAATGGATCTTTATGAATAAAACAGAAATCTGGTTTGCGTATTCTGTCTTTCGAAGGCATCGTCACTTCGATCGATAGCTGAAAGCATAAGAGTTGTTATCCAAAAGTTTCTGCTAGATTTTGAAACTAAACAAAACTTTTATCCGTCGGTCATCTGCGGAACATGCCGCGTGGCTTGTGGGGAGTATAGCAAGGGAGGTAAAAGGATTCCCATTCGCAAATACGGTGCGCAACGTTGCCAAAATCGTCTTCGGAGTGGACTTGCCGTTGATGTACTCCAGTTTTGAATCTGCGATTTTCTCCATCAGCAACGACTTACAAAGCGCTGCTTGATGTATCCGTTCCGCCAATTTCGACTCCTCCTGAACCGATTGGAACCTTCACGCGGGATTTCGTCCGCTTCCGCCCGGCTTCAATTCGATCAACTACTGCTCTTCCATTAACGTCTCCAAACAAAAACCTCGGTTAGGGAAGTTCTTGCCGTCGGAAAGATAGGGCTTTTGATTATCCGAATGCATTTTTCTTAAGAGAGAGTTGAGTTTCAAAACTGTAGAAAAAAACGGAGCAAAGCGACAGCTCACAGAAATTCAACCGTGCTTGGGCACTACTTATGCGATTAATCCAATTAGAATAGTAGTTCAATTATCACTCACGCACCGTGCAGTGTAATTAAACACAGGCACAAATAATGTCGAAAATATTTTACCAAGAATCAAAGTGCCAATTCAACGGAAGAATAATGTGTCAGCTCCCGAAAACTCAACCGTTCTCGGGCATCGCTTGCTGCGATATCCCATAGATCTCCGGATCTGAGTTATACTGAAATTCTAACCGAATGTACTTTCGACTAGAATATCATTCAACTAAAAATCATAATAACGATATGCATAATGTCGAGCATGAGCATGAGCATGAGCATGATTGACCGCCCCAGGTTGCTACTCCGTTATTGCCAGATTAGCTGTTATTACACAAAGAACCAAAAGATGATGCTTGGGACTAGCATACATCCTCAATGTGTAAAAACTGATGATCTCAAACTAAGGCAATACCGGCGCCGACCTCGCCCAAATGCAGGTCAAGTAGGTAATGGATAGGAATATGTTGACGTGATACTCGCTTTATTGGAAGCCGAGAACACCTCTGCACTTCCACGAGAAATCACTGGGATGTTGGATAAAATGGTTGGGTTGGCAGCGGGATCCGTTTTGGTACACGGTGTGCTGAATTCAACTGATGTCGGCAGCGAATAAGATATTTTACTATGTTCCCGATTTATTCTCTGTACAAAGATGCACCCTCAGCTATTAAAATTTTGGCACCGATTTAAACGAACACTAAGGGTGCTGTTGGGGCCACTTACAAGTGTGGGTGGTTTATTTCAGCAGAATACAAACATATTTTAAAACACCGAGTCGGTCCTCAACGATTTAAACCAACAGTAGGGATGCTATTGGGCCCACCCACATGTGTGAATGGTTTATTTCAGCAGAATACAAAAATAAATGTTAAAACATCGAGTTTAAGGACCGATTTAAACCAACAATAAGGATGCTTTTGGGACCACTCACAAGTGTTGGTGGTAAATAGAAAAAATCCTTATGCTACTCAGCAGTAACACGTCTACCCTACCTGGAATCACCCTCCCTACAACCTTGAAGCGGATAACATGTCTTTATGATTATTTTTCGTAGTAAAAACAATAATGATATGCAACTAATAATAAGATGCAATTATATACACTGTGGTGCAAAATTGATCGGACACGTTTGATAGCTTCGTGAATTCGCTCGTAAAACTTAAATTATTATTTTTCACCTTCCATTTTATTGCTTTTCAATATTCGTTTTCCTTTGATACATTCATTTTAACTATTAAAAATTCTCTACAATGTTTGGTTTTTTTGTGAATTTTTTTTTTTAACAATATCCTGAAAAACAGTGTGCATAAGTCACCGGACAACCATAGAAATTGTAACAAAAACAAACGATAGTAACTATCAAACTAGTTTGAGTGTATGATTTAACGCAGAGACGATTTTTGATTTCACTAATACTACTGCAAAACGCTTATTAGCAAATTTACCAGAATTTGAAAGTTCACAATGGCCTGCAGAAAGGAAACATCAATAGCTCAACGAAGTAAGTCTACGGTATCGGACATCATCTCCCGACAAAAAATTACCGGCAGCATTGAAAATCGTCGCAGATATGGTCGTCCCCCGGTTCTGTCACAGCAAAACAAACGGTATTTGGCACAAGCTGTCAAAAAAGATCCGTTCATTAGTGACGGTAAGTTGGCAGCCGATCTGGAACCCATCGTCGGCAAAACTGTAAGTTGGTTCACCATCAGTAGAGCCTTGAACGAAATAGGAATCAAGAGTCGCACGCCTAGGGAAAAGCCATTCATCGGTGAGCAGAACAGAGTGAAGCGTTTGGTCTACGCCAAGAAGCATGTTGACAAGCCTATGTCGTTCTGGAAAAAAAGTATTATGGACACCTGAAAGTAAGTTCAACGTCAGAGCTTCAGATGGCCGTGTTAGAGTTTGGAGAACTGATGGGACCGCTCTAGAAAGAAAAAATATGCGTGGAACTGTGAAACATGGCGGTGGATCAGTTATGGTATGGGGTGGTATGTTCTATGCTGGAGTGGCCACCATGGGATTCATCGAAGGGATAATGTTCAAGGAAGACTACAGGAATATACTGGAACGTAACATCTCAAAATCTACCAGGAAATATCGACTGGGCAGCAACTTTGTATTTATGCACGACAATGACCCCAAGCACAAGTCGAAGCTTGTGACAGAGTATTTGGCCGGGAAAAATATAACCGTGCTGGATCACCCTCCCCAAAGCCCAGATTTAAACCCAATTGAGCATCTATGGGATGAAATTGGACGAGAACTGCAAAAGAAACATATTTCCAACAGAAAGCAATTAATGTGGGAGATTGAAGCTGTATGGAACACTCTTCGTCCAGAAGCAATGCAAAACTTGGTCGAATCTATGCCAAGACGCTTGGCAGAAGTTATCAAGTACAAAGGAGGACATACACATTATTGAAACATTCAAATTATTTAATTATTAAATCGAAAAACGTAATTTCTACATCTTGTCCGATCATTTTCGCACCTTGAATTTTAACAAATGAATCTTTTTTATTTATATAATTTTGTTCATGAAATATTATAATGCTTTTAAAATCAAAATGCCAAAAATCTAGTCTTAAAAAAGAAAAATAAACTAATAAACTATTGAACATATTTTATTTCTGAATTTTATCACCTACTTTACCAAAATGATATTCTTGTCCGATCAATTTTGCACCACAGTGTAAATATCTAAACAGCTCAACAATTAGTCGATGAATGTAAACTGAAATGTCGTGAAGGTCGTGATATGATGTAAATAACACGATGTTGTAAAGAATTTCAAAACAACGTACATATAATAATGAAATGCAACTATATGCCTCTTCCGCCTCGGTGCTAGATGAGTGAAACTCTGAAATGGCGAAAATTCCAACGAGGTACTATGAAAAAAGTCGATCACCCGGCAGCCCAGCAGAACAGCAATGAAAACTCAAGCAAACAACAATACTTTACCTTACCAATCAGACTAAGGCCGGTGTGGCCTCTGCTGTACACAGAAGTTGTTTCCATTGTAATCGGTCCATGGCTGTTCCTCGCCAGCAATGCGAAATAAATTTCAAATGAGTATGATTACTGCGCAAAAAACGGAAATAAATCTAAATTATAAAAAAAAAACAAAAAATTAAAGTTAAAAAAAGACTGAAAATTCGAATTTTTCGACAACTGCTGTTTCCCATAAATGATGCTTTATGTCTGTGAAATAAAAAATGTAGAGCCATAAACAATGTTAGTATTTGAATTAATTTCCTGGATGAAGAAAAAACAATTTTCTGTATAATTTGTCGTATATAATCCTTTCTACAAAAACGTAAACAACCCTCCTATATTTTCAAACACAGAACGTGAGTAACATAAGCCAAGACTTACAACTATGCATAAATGCGATGCTGAACACAGCATAAAAAATATTGGGAAGGAATGTTGTAATATAGAATGATAATAACAATTCTATTTGTAATGTCTGCATGTTGCAGATTGTGGTCCTGCTGCAATTGTAGACGGACCGAACATATTTTAAAACCATGGGTGATCCGAAACCATACACCGTATAAAGAAAACTTCCATTTTTCGTGGTAGGGTAAGATTTCAGCATGTTACCTTACCGGGGTCACGGTTCCTACATCGCGTTGGTGGGACTGCCGCCTAAGGTGTAGTTGACACGATACAGCATTTCTTACTCAGCCGCTGAATGCCAGGACAGACGTTGTTTGAGCTGCACTTCCTTGGAGGGCAAACGCTCGACCACGCACCTCCTCAATCTAGCTGATGTCAGAAGGACAACAGTGCCCAGGCTGCACTACCAGCCAAATACGCAACCCTTAGCTGGCGGTCTTTGTCATCTCCTGACCCGTAGAAGCATGAAATAGGAGCCTGTGAGGACCAGAGATATGTTGCGGGGACGCACGGTTCATCCCAGTTGTCGACTCACCCTTTTGCAGGACATTCACTGGTCTGTTATTGAACAAAAAAATTAGGTATTTGAAAACAAACTGAGCCTTAAATTGATATACATGTTCCCAAGCTAAATGGCTTCGGAATGCAAAGATGACTTCAAAGCGTGCTGAAAACATCAATCAAACGAGAACGGGAAATAAACAACATGACTAAGGCACACGATCTTTAGTCGCACCCCCTCACCTAGCTACTGTCAAATTGACAACATTGTCCTGGCTACGCCAGCCAGCGTATCCATGTTATAGCCGGCAGTTCCCTGTGATCACATGACTCTTGAAGGCGTGGAACTTGCATGAACTTGTGAGGACCGGAGGTAGGTCGCACCCTGCTTCCAGGTTGTCAACTCAACATTTGAAGCCCTCAAAAAATGTATGAGCGATTAAAGGAATTTTCTCCACCGCACAACATTCGCTACAAGGGCTAAAAACTATTCTGGTGTCAGAAATATAAGAAATACTTGGCTTAATTTCGTTTGATCCCGTATTTGAGCCAAAAAGTCCGAACGGCAACCAGCAACGAACAACACCCATCACCACCAGCTGAAAACTGCACCGGTAACGATTTCATCACACCACCACAACCGCGATGCTTTTTCTGGTTTGACTCGAAACAAGAAGAAATGGAGTCATCGGACTTCTGTTTCTTGCAGGTTTTCACAAACAGAGAGGGTTAAGATAACAAACTCACTATACACTTGTAAAATCTAATATAAAATTGAAAATAGAACGAGACGAAATGTCAAGGAAAAATTTTTCACGTCTTACTTCGCGCCCCGCATACTACGATCTCTATAACGATATGCATAATGTCATGGATTATCTGTTCTATTTAGTTGTAGATGCTTTTTTATTGTTTCTTGTTTATGTCAAGAACAAAATACTGGTTAGGTGATGTGAAAAAAATTGATTGAACATTGAAATCGTTATCATTCTAATGCTTTCTCTAAATAAGTTTTTCAAGTAATCATGCTTCAATTTTTAAAACCTAATGTCGATGTGAAATTATTTCTTTATAACATTGATAATTTAGTTTTATAGATAAAATTGGATTCTTTAATTATGCACTGAAAACTCCCCCAGGCTTTTTTTTCAAATCTAAAGTTGATTCAAAATTCAACCTACTAAATACAGTGACGGTGTAATCCCATCATCGATTCGCGGTGCCATTGACCCAATAACTTTCCCGTGGTGTTGAAAGCAAAAACAAAACAACGCGGCATTCACGTCCAGTCAAGGAAAAAAGGATTTTATTACTTTTATTAGTTTGAGCTTTGCTTTGCTAGTGATATCTACTATAAATTGCACCGCTTCTAGTGGTACCGAGAATGGTTGGCAGCGGGCTACAGTTTATTTTCTCTAGTTGGCCTTCCAGCATCAGTATCTTCTAGATTTTTTTTTCCGGAGCAAGCCTTAACTCACTCTTGGGGAGACGATATACTTCCTTTCACTTTCGGACTTATTTCGCTTTTTGTCCGCTATACAACCACTCTTTCACTCATCGGCAGCAGTTTTCGCTGGACATACACAGTCACAGTCGAACCATTCGCTTGAGGTGGAAATTTTCAACGGTCGAACAGCTAAGAAACCATGTGATCCGAAAATCGAAATGTTACTGGTAAAATCGTGCCTTTTTATCTGCAGGTGATTAGAACCATTGCTAAAATGACTCTAATTTCCACGGTAGATCCGGTGATTCACAGTGTATTTATTATACAAACAGCCATACCTAGAAGATGCAATCTAAATCAAAATGCTTGTCAAAGAACAACCCGCAATCAACTTCAAAAGCATCTTAGTTGGCTTTTAGCAAAATTTGTAAAGAATGAATGTCACAAAACTGCCATGCAACAGTCATGAATCATTTTTTGCCACATTGCCCTTGAGTCTACCCCACGGAATTCAAAACACAAAACTTATAATAGTCAAACTTGGTTTTCAACTTGGCAAAACTCTCCCTGGGAATGCCAACGAATTGCAAAAGCTTTGAACTATGTAAATTTGGCTAAGATTTAATACCACCCTGAACCTCAAACAGACTTTGAGGATTGTTTTCTCGAAACAAGTGGTTTCAAATAGGCTATTCTTTAAATGGGGTAAACATAATTTAAAATTAGGTTTGATTACAATATCATGGTAAAATTTTAACTTGTAATTCAGCTGTTGTGATTCCGGTAAAAAAAATTCAAACACAACATTGATCCCTTAAGGCTTTAGTGTCGATTATTTATTGAACATACACTTGCAATAACTCCCCAATAACATTTAACTTTTCGAAGAAAATCGAACCGACAAATCAAACTTGCGCATTGCTCCGTTATGTAACATTCAATCCATCTCCCGTGATTGGTCATCAATCGAAAAAAAATCGCTTTCAAAATTCAATTTATTTAAACTGTAGGTACTTGTGTGTACAGCCCGTGCATGAAAGATGTAAAATATTAATTCCCAAAGTAAACAGTAGCGTCAGGCTGGGAAACGGAACAAGCAGCAAACCATTTTCCATCGAACGGAAGTAGGAATAACGTGAAGCAACAACAACAACAACAACCGTAGAATAAACATGAAACCAACTTCAGTTGGCCATGCCTTCGGTGAAGCACTATGGTGATGCGGTAGTGCGACGAACACGAGCCAGCGCATGGCAGAGGGCGAAGGAACCACTTGCCTCGTTGCCTCCTCGCTAGAAACACTGCAAGGAATAATAAATTTAATAAATATTAAATTTCCCATTTCGAGCTAAAATTTTTATGAAAAATTACTTTCATTTCACTTTGCCTGTTTGTAGCGCTCGTTCCTCTGCGTCCTTGCCGGTTCCGGTTTGCCAACGGAACCGGATGCTTGTTATTCTGCCCGGCGTGTATGTTCTGCTTCGGAAATTTTCCCATTCCACAGCCACAGGGAGCTGTCATTGGCGACGAGGAGTGTGAGAGTGGGGTTCAGGCATACTGCTAGGATAATAATACATAACACGCGGGGTGTGGAAAGTGCCAGCAACTGATGTTCTCTTGTTCTTGGCTGTTGGTACAAGGAACCACCAGCCAGCTGTACAAAGGTTATGGGTACCACCCACAACTCGTAATTTATTAACGAATCACCGCTTGTTCCGGGGATAAAAAGGGATTGTCATCACCAATGACGATTCTGAAACAATTTACAGCAGTCTATTGAAATGAGATTTCTAAATTGTCAAAAAAAAAAACGAATTCATAAGCAAACTACCTTCTTGTTGATTCGCATAGAGCTCAGTGGGTGAAAGCCAAGGAATGCTGGCATCGATTCTTGGATGAAATTTCTTAAGTTCGAACAACTTAATGGCCCAAACAAAATGATAACGGAAGCTGAACGGCAAACGGCGAAGCCCTATCTGAGTAAGCCTGCTTGTCGGGAAGAAAACAGGCTAGATCCTAGCCGATTCTGATTGGACATATCGAAGTCATTTGCAGTAGCTGTCAAACTTGCTTTTTGCCGTTCCGTTTCCGTTATCATTGTGTTTGAGCGGTAATTAATGGTTGCATTGTTTCTAGCTCAAACAATTCAGTGTTTTTTTTTCAGTGTAAATGTGTTAAGTTTATTTTAAAAATCTCAAAATGACTCAAATAAATGACATTCTTCTACACCGTACCAAAACCTTTGATTTTTCATGAATATTCATCAAACATTGAGAGCTGTTAAAAATAAGCTTGTTTAGATAGAACATGGCCTATTCAGCTTTTATCCGATTGAAATATTTGGTTATTTCTGTCCAAATTCCACAAAAAGTCTCGGGAGTTGTCCAAAGTCCACAAAAAGTTTCATCGTCCATCAAAAAGCATCCGTTGTATTTCGTCAGAACTTGCTCGTAGAGCATTCTTGCGCGGCGTTTGTCAACCAGGAAGTCAAACAGAAGGTGCTTGCTGGCATGATACGACTGGAAACTTTCACGCCGACAGATTCGTCGAACTGTACAGTAAGGCTCAGAGAACCTTTTCGCAAATCACTCAAGGAGATCCCAGGATTGTTCCGGACTGCACTACGGAATTTAACTCGTATTTTATGGTCATATGTTCCACTTCTATTGTTGTTTTGTTTTGTGCAATCCAGCGATAATGTTTCCCGGTAACGTTTCAACACGGTATTTACAGTCGGTTTTGGGAATTTAAGTTAATTTGAGATCATTCCTTCTTACCAGGTCAGACTTTCAACGTGAGTGTGCAAAATTTGTTCCCGTCACTTGCGTTTCATCTTTTGAACGTGAGTATCAATACTGATGAAACTTTCACCACTAAGAAAACAAAGCTTCCAAATCACTGCGCTGTTATTGGCTTCTCGATACGGCTACTACCCAAGCAACCAGAAGTTCGAATTTTACTTGAGATGAGAATCAGAAGTTCACATTTCGTTGAAATTTAGTTCCACGGAACTTTTTTGCTCAATAACAAGACACTTCACGGACGAACAGAACTTAATTTTCTTTAAAGTGTCATTAATATTTAAAGGAACTTGAAAGTTCTAGAATAGTTTTTTCTTGCTATTCAACCCAACCTTCAAATTCATGTGTTGATAGTTGAGAACTTGATTTGAACTTCAAAAAATCTCTAACAAAAAATTCAATAAAAGTACTAACCGTACTTTTATTCAGCGCAAAAGTTTACAATACATCTATGTTGAACTACTTTCCTACTTTTCGAAGTACACGTAAAGTTTTGAGTAAAACTTTAGAAAATGTTAAAACGATTGTTAACATTTGAAGAGTGATCTGGTGTTGTACTTCACGTTTGCCAAGATACAAGAGCAAAAAATGGATTTTTCAAAAACATTAAAAAAGAACGGCTTATTTTATACACATCGTAAAAACTGTTAGGTTAATCAGCGGCTGGATAGTCATGAAGGAAATGAATATATTTTTTGGCTCAAGAAGTACTAGCACATCGGTCCCAAACTCGGTCACAAACTTAATCCCAAGTAACTCAAAAGAAAACAACTTTTTAGAATGAATTATAATATTCTGTTTTACAAATATATTATAAGCGTTTTGCAAAATATGTCACGTTCTGAGCGGCTTGAATCTTTCATATTTTATCAGATCAATGGGCCAAACCAGTTTTCTCTGACTTTGATTAAGCTTAAAATACTTTTTTCACTGCTGCGAGTGATTTATTCCTTATAGTTGTTCGTAAAAACATCGTTCTATACATTTATAAAACATAAACAGGACAAGATTTTCTAGATAGTATAAAACACTGTTAAATACCATTACATCAACCATGTTTTGCGAAACATATTTTGTGACATAAGGATGAATTTTTTGTACAAGATTGTGGTTTCATAGCCAACAAAAAGCAAATCGTATATACTGAATAGAATTCTCATCATAATCCAGCGATTAGCTGGGTAAGCCAAAAACACCCTTTTATCAATACTTTTGGTTGCTTGGGTAGAGGTGCCACGGTAATTAAAAAGAAGCGTCCAAATACTAAATGGATCATGGATTTGTTAACAATTTGGAACTTTCAAAATCTAATGTTTATTTAATATATCTATTTCTAATTATTATAATTCTACATTTACAAATTTCCTGTCGTCTACTAATTATCTTCTTCTTCTTCTTTTTTTTTTTTTTATTTTCTTTCCCTACTACCGCTCTGTTTGTTGTGTTCTGGCTTGTTTGCTCGTTTGTTTTGTTGCTTTTTTGTTTTATTTGTTTTTTTTTTTTTTTTTGTTTTGGGTGTGTGTTTATTTTCTTGTGTGTTTTGTTTTATTGGGCTGCAAAATGGTGAGTAGACAACTGGGATGGAGCGTGCGTGCGTTCCCGCAACATAGCTATGGTCCTCACAAGTTCCTACCTCATGCTTCCACGGGTCAGGAGATGACAAAGACCGCCAGCTAAGGGTTGCGTACTTAGCTGGTAGTGCAGCCTGGGCACTGTTGTCCTTCTGACTTCAGCTAGATTGAGGAGGTGCGTGCTGAGCGTCTGTCCTCCAAGGAGGTGCGGCTCAAACAGCGTCTGTCCTGGCATCCAGCGGTTGAGTAAGAAACGCTGTATCGCGTCAACTATACATTAGGTGGCAGCCGCACCAAAGCGATGTAGGCAGCGTGCCTTCGGTAAAGTAGCATGGAAAAAACTTACCCTACCACGAAAAATGGAAGTATTCTTTATACCGTATATAATTTCAGATAATCCATGGCATTCCCAAGTATTGTATAATAATTTTGAATTGTTTTCTTCCCCCCGTGGCTATGATAGTGCAAGTCCGTTTACAATTGCAGCAGGATCAGCAGACATGCAGATATTACAAATATGATTGTTATTATCATTTTATATTATAACATCCCTTCACAATATTTTTTTATGCTATTTTCAGTTTTCCATTTGCATCGTTGTAAGTTTTGGCCCATCTAACTCGCGTTATGTGTTTGAAGAAATGGGATGGTTTTTATATTTTTTAGAGAGAGGATTATGTACGACAAATTCTACAAAAAAATTCTTCGTCCAAAATAATTAATTCAAAAACTAACATTGTTTATGATCCTACATTTTCTATTTTACAGACAAAAGGAATCATTTATGGTCCCAGTAGGAAAAAAGAGTTATCGAGGAATTTCCTGTCGTTTAGTTAAAAAAAAATTTCTCGTTTTGGATTTATTGAGTTTCCGTTTTTGGACAGTAATAATACTCATATGAAATTTATCTCGCATTATTGTTTGCTTAAATTTTCTTTGCTATTTTGCTAGGCTGCCAGGTGATCAACTTTATTTCATTATATCGCGTTGGAATTTTCGCTATTTTAGAGTTTCAATCATCTAAGATCGCAGCGGAAGAGGCAAATAGCGGCATTTAATTGTTATATGTACATTATGTAGTATTTCTTTACAACATCGTATTATTTCCATCCAACAATAAATTGAATTAATATATGTTAGTCTTGTAAAATTTCAATAGATTTAACAAACTTTTTCAGGATACCTCGAATCAAGATTTTGGTGAATTGCTGCTATCGCTGAAAACGAACGAAAACGTGCTTAAGCGCAGAACCTCAGAACTCTACACTTTAACATTTTACAACATTTCTTGCATTTCAGGATCAACCGAATGAAGATCATATATTATAGATACAAATGCTTGTAGTATTTTTCATTTACATAAATAAATACACCATTATATAAATATTTCATGGGAATGGGAGGGACCATCAGGGCACCCGATTGAAGCAATATGGGTGGGGAGAGTGGGAATGCCAACTCCCCATTGCTAACAGTTTGTGAAAAGAGGGCGGGCTCTTCTCCCCGCCCATTGGGGCATCTTCATGTTAGATAGCTTGCTCTTTTGACCAATTGTTCAGTCTTGTTGTTGGAAGGAGATTCTTTATATCCCTGTGGATACGTATAAGTGATGTTGCATATCGATCCACCCAACTCCTTTTTGGCCCTTCATACAATGGCATGATTAGGATAATCAGTGGTTATTAAAGCTTGATCAAGTCTAACAGAGAGGAGAGCCCATTGCTGTCGGACTTAGTTTCCGTGCTACAATGGGTGGTAGTACATATCATACATCATCATAGTGTATTTTATTTAAATTTCTCTTTCTTGTTGGCTTTTTTTTGTTTTTTTCTTTCTGTTGTGCGGTCGGGGATCTTCTTTTTTTCTTTTATTTTGTTTTTTTTTGCCTTTGTTTTCGCTCTTTCTTCTTTTTTTTTTTTTGCTTTTTTTCTTCCTTTATCCGCAATCTTCTTTTTTTCCTATTTCGGTTTTTTTTTTCCGTTTTTTTTTTTTTTTTTATTTTTTTGTGCGTTTTGGGCCGGTGCACTTTACCATCTTTTGTGTTATTGTCAATCAACTGTAATAATGTACTTGTGGAGAAAATTTGGGTTTTTTTTTTTTGTTCTTTTTTTATTTGTAAGTTTATTACTTTGTCCGTTAACTCTTTTTCTTTTTGTTTATCCTCGTTTCTTTTTTTTTTTGGAATTTTTTGTCTTCTTCTTCGGCTTCTTTGGTCTCTGTGCTTTTGTTTTTTTGCTTCTCACATATTTCTTTTTTCTGTTTTTGTTTTGGGTTCTGTTATCTGTAATTTCTTTGGCTTTTTGTGGTTTTGTGTTTGTCTTATTTTTTGGTTTGGTGTTTTGGTCTTGTGTTTGGTTTTGGTGTTGGTTGGTTTGTGTGTTTTTTATTGTTTTTTTGTTTGGTTCTGGTCGTTTTCTGGTGCGTTTTTCTTTTGTTTCTTTTTTTTTTTTTTTAATCTTTTTATTGTGTTTTTTTGTTTCGTCAGCTGTTGGTATTTTGTTTGGTCTCTTGGTGTGGGCGTTTGGACCTTCTGCCTTTTTTGTTTCTTGTCCTTTTGTAGTTTGAAAATTGCTCCTTCAGTTCGGAGATCATAGATCATAGATCATTTTTCCAGGTTTTTCAGGATCTTATTTGTTGAAGAAAACAAATTTGTGATTCCATTTTCTGATTTATTAAGAGATTTTGGCAGGCATGACATGTTCTTGCATAAAACAGAAAAGTTTGGATGGATGTTAATTAGAATCAGAATCAGAATAAGAAATTGACTCGGATCCAGAAGCAGACTCAAAATCAACAACAGAATCAAAATCCTGATCAGAATAAATATCACCATCAGATTTATAAACATTATTTGAATCAGAACCAAATTTAGATTTATAATCAGAATCACTAAAGATACAGATACGGAAGTTCGTTTGCTTCATATACATATATATTTTTTTAATCTGTTCGTTTATTTATTATGCTCAGGCGTGTGTAACGCTTTGCGGAGCCGGTAATCAATATTGTAATCAACAATGTTTTATTTTTCGATTTTAGTAAAGTGAGGTTAATGGGTCACATTATCGTTTGGAAGGGGCTAGGCAGGTAACTTATTGAAGGTATTATTTGCTGCTCATGGTTGCGACATCTACCAAATCCACGGTCCCTGTAGTCCCTTTCAGGAACTAAGCCGCAGATGGGTGACCACTGCTTGCTGGGCAGGTACAAGTAGCACGGAAACAAAAAGGTAATATAACTAAGGCACAATGACAGGGAATTAACTGGAAGGAAGGGGGATGATGGCGTTACACTTTTAGATCAGACAAACAAAGGAATTCGTAAATCGCTTGCATGTAGGGAAGATCACGCATTCCCAAAACATCTCTTACCTCGAGGAAGGGTTGTCTACCTCGGGCCACTAGAGTGTTCAATAGTCGTGCTTTGGAGGCATCATTATCCAGGCAATGCCAAACTGCGTGAGTGCTTCATATAATTGTGCATGAAAATATTTGAATGATGATTATAATTAGAATAAAAATCAGATTCCATATCTGAAACAAAATCAGTAGAATCAGATTCAGAACTACGATCAGAGTCAGACTCAGATATCAGGATTGAAATCCAAATCAATAATTCGTAGATTTTCATGGTCAATTATTTTTAGCAATGAAGCAGATTTACGATCAGATTCAAAATCAGGAACATAAAGTTACAGATTTTGATGGATAATTATTTCTAGCAAATGAAGTAGAATCAGGATCAGAACCAGAATCCTAAATTCACAGATTAGATTGATTGAGAATTATTTGAAGCAATTGAATGCAAGTTCGAACCAAACGAACAATCAGAAACAGAATCAAATTCCAAATCAGAACAAAAACCTAAATTAGAGTCAAAGTCAGAATAAGAATTTGAACAAAATCAGAATCGAATTTTGAGTCAGAATCATAAATTCACAGATTTATCATGGAGAAATCATGAAATGAAGCAGAATCGAAATCCGAATAACAGAATGAGAATCAAAATCAAAATGATATGAAATCATAGAATGAAAATCACAATTAGAATTTAATTATTATTTTTTTTCTTTATTTTCTGTCGGCCTATTTCCTCACATGGTGACAATCACCGGCGCCAGGAAGACGACTCCACCACCTGGACCCTACCTAACGACTCATGAATATGAGCTGGGACCAACGGTTTTACTTCCCTTCCGAAGGAAGACGTGACCAGATTTTTTCGCCTCAGAAAAACCACCGACGTCGACTAGGATTGAACCCAGACCCACGGGGGTGCCAAGTAGCAGTCACGCTAACCACTACACCACCGACGCTGGCTTAAAATTCGAATTTTAATAAGAGTCAAATTTAAAAATATAATCAGAACCACAAATTTGCAAGGAAAATGTTTTGAAGTTCATTTGCTTCAAATAATTGCCCATGCAAATCTGTAAATCAGGATCAGAATAAGAATTAGATTCAGAATAAAAAATCAGAATCAGAATCCGCAGAATCAGGGTCAGAAACATCATCAATTTCTGAATCAGAATAAGGGGTAGCATCAGAATCAAAACCAATATCAGAATCTAAATCAAAATCATGAAAGACAGATCACAGATTTTCATGGTTAATTATTTCTCCATGAAATTATGCAGAATCAGAATAAGAAATTCAAAATAAAAACCAGAATCACAATCATTAATTCATAGAAAACTATTTGGTGCAGATTTACGATCAGATTCAAAATCAGGAATGAAAATTAACAGATTTCAATAGATTTCAATTATTTGAAGCAAATGAAACAGAATCCAAACCAAGTTAAAAATCAGAAACAGTGTCAAATTCCACATCAGAATGGAATTCCAAATCAGAGTCACAGTCAGAATCAGAATCTAAATCAAAATCCGAATCAGAGTTAGAATCATAAATTCACAGCTTTTCATGTACAAAACATAGAATGAAGCAAGATCAAAAACTGAATAATAACATTTGCATTAAAAAAAATGGACAAAAATTGCCGATTTTTCATGGGTTTACCTTCACCCGCACTGACGAAGCTATCCATACAGCATCAATCTTAGTAATCCATGAGTCAGCAGACAACATTTGACAGCTCTATCAGTCGAACTCTAACCGTGATGGCAAAAACAGTGAAGCAACTCCGTTCAGAAGTGTGCGCGTTCAAAGAACGGCACCCTGCCGCGTCCGTAGAAAACGGATCGTAAGGCACTTTGTGGACGCCGGATACGCCCCTTCCGGCATCTACTACATCTTGGCACTATTAGACAACAATCAGAGCATCGAAAGAAAGCCCGGTTCCGGACGGCCGACGACCCTGAGCGACAAGAAGCTCCAAAGGATTCTGAAGAGGAAGACCGTGGGAAAAGTGGCTACATCGCTGCGTGCGCTTGGCCGGGAGGTCAGTTCAACCGGCCAAACAGTGAAAAAGTACCTGGCGAACATGAACATACATGTCAGGAAGCGGAAGTCGCGTCTACTGGGTTCAGAGCTGCAGGCAATGACGCAGCGGCAGCGGCTGAATAAGATGATCAACTCGATTTTCCCGTCGAATCGCGACGTGGCGGTGGTGATGGACGACGAGACCTATCTCACCCTGGATGGCAACGACTGGCAGGGCACTTCGTATTTTACTTCCCCCGCGAAGGAAGTGAGCTCCGAGGTGAAGTTCATTTCACACACCAAGTTCCCCAAGAAGGTTTTGCTGTGGCTGACAATCAGCGAGGAGGGGATGTCAAAGCTCTTCTTTCGCTCCGGACTGGCCGTGAACGGGAAAATTTATAGTACGAAATGCCTGCCGGAAGTTGCGTCGTTCATCAAGAAATACCATAAGGGCGAAGATAGGGTGTTCTGGCCGGATTTGGCGTCGGCCTACCACTCGAAGCGATCGTTGGACGAGATGGAGCGGCTGAATATCAATGTGGTACCCAAGTCGGCGAACCCGCCCAACGTCCAACAGCTGCGTCCCATCGAGAATTTCTGGGTCAACCTGAAGCGTTAGATCTATTCCAACATTTTTGTCGTGAAAACTGAGGAGGAATTGATTAATAAAACGAAGAAAGAACTCAAAAACATGCCTACACGTATGTTTTCGTCCGCCATGGCGAATGTTCCGGTTAACTGCCGGAAGGCCGCTCGCAAGGGCGTAGAATTTTTTGGCAAGTAAGCTTAAAGAATTACCTTCCATAGGAAATTTATTAAAAGCAAATATCTATCTTATAAAAAAAAATTTAATGCAAACGTTAGAATAAGAATCAAAATCAATCAGAATCAGATTCGCAAATAGAATCCGAATTAGAATCACAATTCACATAATTCCATGTGTAGGTTTTTGAAGCAATTGAGGGAGTCCAGCAGTTAGCATTGATAATTCAATGATTTCAACGGACAATTATTTGAAACAAACGTCCATGGTCCACGCCGTAGCACCTTTTGTTGGCTATTTTGGTCTGATTTTTTCTTATTTTTTTCTCTTTTTTACCATTCTTCTTATTATTATCATTCGTCTCTTAGCGCTTTAAGGCTTCGATTGGTAGAATTATCAACCATTTGTAAATCATTTATCTGAATTATCCAGATTAAAATATCACAAATTTAATGCTGAGCATTTCAACTGTTACTCCAAAATTAAATTCAAATTTTAACCGTTACTCTCCAAACCGTAAAATGCACTATGACCACATGTTATCGTTCACAGCTTACCGCGGTTGTCAGAAACAGTAAAACACAACGCAGTTGAGCATTCTCCTCGAGCATTCTAATTTATATTATAACTCCAGTAACCCCTTAAGTATGTTTCTTTAGTTAGCCATAAGACTAGATTTTCATCGCTCCTCCTTCGGCAAGCAACTATCAAGCAAACAGCAGACGATCCATGCTGGCAATAAAAACATCACCAACAGCTATCATTGCACTTTACGCCAAGTTGATAGTCGCCGCTTGCTTCCTTAAGCAAGTGATCGTGTCGAAGAGCTACATGGAAGCTGTCATTCCCCATTCCCCATTCCGCATTGTTCTGTCTCCCTCTTATCCTATCTTTTTTGCACGCATATCTCCGTTTCCAAGGTGGCAACAAGCCGCGCGTGGGTGGCTAACTAACTTCACACCATCGCCATCCATACGGCTGGGGAACCAATCTAGAGGTGGAAATGCTCTCAAGGGGTGTAATAATAACTAGCATTTTACGTGGAGATGTATTGAATATGGAAGTCGGCGCCTCCTGCGATTGCCTTCTTGTAACTGGCGGCGCTGGCGAGAGGGATGAGGAACTGAACTTTTGTGCTCAGGACGTCTTTAATGACAACATAAATCTAATTAATTTTTCACGTCTGTAAAAAAAAAGACTGTAAGAAAGAAGGAGAGACGGTAGAATCAATTTTTGTACTGAAGAAGAAAGCAAAAGTTTTTATTGCCTCAATTATGACAGTTGGACGCATTGTTATAATTAGATCGTAGTTGGCAGAAAGTGTTGCACTCGCCGATTGCCATATCGGCAAAATGAATATCTGCCGTTGCTAATTGAAACCATCCACCAGTTGGCAATCCTGCATCGAATAATAATTTCAAGCACACGCTTGCTTGGATAGTTTACTTTCGGACTCGGTAGAAGTTCAGTTCCGTACTTCAACTCAAGCTGAAGAAGTAATAACGTTGAACGAGATTAATATTTATTGGTTCTATACATGCCAATGGCATTAGCACAGTAAACAACAAAGCCGACTGTCAGAGTATTTGCATGTGAAGCAGTACTTGTTCAACGCATTCGCTTAAATTTGCTGTAACTTCTCACATTCGGCAGAAGCTTTTCCACATACAGAAGCAATTATGCAAATGCTATCCCAGAGAACTTATTTTGCACCATAACCATCATCCACGCCGTTATCATTATCATAAACCTTTTTCGCCTCATGGCTCCGTATCAGGCTTCAACAATATTAAAAATTCCAATTCAGTGAAGAATCGCAAAAAGAAGAATCGTATAAGTGAATGAGAGGATTATGATACTTCTGTTATCTTTTCAACGGATTACAAACTGTTGCAGATAGAGAGCTGTCGCTGTTAACTCGAGAACTAGATGCAATTATGACATTTTTACCACACTTATCACTTATAATTATTGAGACGCACCTACCTGTCGTTCACAGTGGATTTCTTAGTGGCTATCCGTTGCCGATCGTGTGACAAAACGACAAACCAGTTCCCAACGCGCCTTAATTATAACTCGAACGTAATTAAATCCGAATGATTTCTTCACATAAATTCATTATGATAAAACTGTCTGTATTTCTGAACCGAGGTTCTCATTAAAATAAAATATAAATAATTACGCTTAACATACTTTACTGCGGTTCCCGCATAGCCCCCCTACAGCCCCATTTCGGCGCACGCAGCCTCGGGAACGTGATCTCGATTCGTCTCATCCGTCAAAGTGACTCGAGCGAGAGCGCAGTATCTGATTCGATGAGCCGCCTGTCCGTCCGTCCGTCCGTCCGTGGACACATTCTCGATCTCTCTCGCGGCTTTGACAATACTTTGAAAATAATTAACAATTCAACAAGTTTTTCTCGCTCTACTGGCCGAGGACAGGACCATGAGGGCCAACGCCGTGCATTGCGTTGCTATGCCAACAACGACTTGTGACTATGAGAACGCCGGTCAGTCATCGCTTACTCAGTAATGCGTTTGTTCGAACGCGTTCATCCTTCATTGGCAGGGTTTCTTTTTGCATTTTTACGTTGTACACTTTCGACCCTTCCTTCGTTCCAAAAGTGACAGGAAAGTGTTATACTCGTGGGGCCAGCATGGTTCAATGAAATATAAAATATGTTGAACGTGACAAATTTTATTTGATGAATACGTGCGTATGAGGGAAGTTTATTATGTGACGGAATGAGTGGAACTGCCCGGGGGGGGTGATAAAAGGGGGGGAGAATTAACTACAACGAAAATATTTTTTTTTTTTTTTTATAGGAAAAAAATGGGAAAAAAAAAAAAGTGGGTGTGTTTGTTGAAGGGGAATGTGGGGGGGGGGGTGGGGGGGAGGGGATTTAAGGAAAAGGGGGAGGGGAAGGTGGGGTGGGGGGGGGTGGGGGGGGGGGAAAAAAATTGTAAAAAAAAAAATTTTTAAAGTAGGGGGAAAAGAGACAGCTCCGATTATCGAGCAAATTTCAAGTTGATTTTGAGGCACCTCGAGTAACTCGCGTTTCTCTGTGAGTAAGATCACTATCATATACTTTTTTGGCATCATTTTTTCATTGTGACATTTGGAGATGGTGCCGAAGAAGTACTTGGATACAATTATCACCAGCAAATTCAAGAGTTTTGTTACCAAAATGGATCTACTTGTATGTCCGTGTTCATCAATAATCGTCCGGTTTAACGAAATTCTTGTGAAGCTCTTCCATAACAATAAATCAGCATCACTGAATTGTTCACGCTTTCTCACATAAGGCTCCGGTACAGATTCTTACGCAATATTTCTTCACTTGAGCCCGAGTACATTGAAAAACATTGTACACCCATAAAAATATAGACAACAGCAAAATTGACAGCATAGAAAAAATCGATGAACTCGATAAAATTTTGAGGTACATCGAGTTACTCGCGAGTAACACCGTGCATTAAAGTTACTCAAAGCAGACCTGTCTCACCCTTTGATTTAGTAATAATTTTTATTAGAGAAGACTAAAGCCTGTCCACGTTAAATTTCGGACATACAATGTTTTTTTTTCAGTGTAGATTTTGAATTATTTCACAGATCGCTGAAACGTTTCACTTATATGACAGCTGAAACTCTGCACTTTATTTCATGGTAGAACATGTCTACATTCTTGTCACATTCAGTAAAATGGTGTCGAATCAAGTGGAAGTGCGCAAATGGATTTTGTACGAACGGCAGCAATATCCGAATTTATCGGTACGCGATCTTGCCAAGAAACTAAAACTACCGAAAAGTACCGTGTTTTGTGTTTGATCAGCGCTTGACTGTGGATCGGAAGGTTGGAAGTGGAACATATGTTCCCGACAAATAGACAAGAAGGTGGTAGCCATTATTGAAAAGAATCCCAATCTTTCTGTGGGAAATGTGGCTCGCAAAGTTGGAAAGTCAAAACCATACGTACAAAAAGAGAAGCAGAGGCAAGGACTGAAGGCGTACAAAGTGACAAAGGGGCCTAACCATGATGACAAGCAAAATTTCACTGATAAAAGTCGTGCTAGGGCGTTTTACACCAATTTTTTGCAAACATTTTCCTGCATCATAAAATCTAAAAGTTTCGTCTCTACCGGCACTATCAATAAGGATGTGTACGAGAAAGAATGTCTGCAAAAGCGGTTGCTACCGTTTATCAGAAGCCACGACTCCCCAGCTCTGTTTTGGCCTGATTTGGCCTCTTGTCACTATGCGAAATCCGTTCTGGAATGGCATGAGAAGGCACAAGATGTCAAATGCGTGCCAAAAACAGCCAATCCACCAAACTGTCCAGAACTTCGCCCAATAGAGTAGTACTGGGCTCTAGTTAAGTGGAAACTCTTCGAAACTAAGAAGAAAGCAAATGGTACCGATGATTTCAAAAGAAGATGGAGAATCGTCACGGCAGGCGTATCTGAGGATATCGTACGGAACCTGATGACGGGTGTACCACAGAAAGTTCGAGAATGTTACAGAAAGAAGGCTTAAGGAAAGGGCGTTTGAGTACCCAGAAGGACCAATCGTGCATTGTACGAAAACAATACGAAGAACTACGCAAATTTTGTTCGAAAAAAAAAATCAGCGTGGTTGTTTACAAGAGATGACCGCAGGGTTGGCTTAAACTACGTGAAATCGTATATTGCATTCTTGGCTCGTACGATTTTTCTTTGCTTTAAATCAGTGACTTAGTAGGTTGAATTTATATGCAATTTTCTGGAAACGGACTCCCGACTGAATGCCTCACTCAGCGAAATAAGCTTAGGATATTCTTAACATTGCGTTATGATTATTTGCTATAAGATATCAGTATGAACTTCATAAATTTGCCTTATGAATTATAATGATGTTGAAAAAATAAAAATATGGAGCAACCTAGATTCGGACCTTGAACGTTGAGGTAGTAAAATTAATTTCTCTTTTCTTGGGCAGAAGCCCAGCCAACCATAAATCGTATATAATTGGATAGCTGACATCGTTAGGCTGTTTATTTTTTATCATATTCATGTATGCTAGCAACAAATATCGATTAATGCATATTTAAAACCGTATTCAATGAACAGTTCTTATTTATGTACGACTGAGCATACACTGTTGTATAAATTTATGAAAAAAAGTCGTAATTCTGATTGATATATGATCTCCAGAGTTTTCAAAATTAAATGATGAAATTATGATGAAACATCGTATAAATGTCTACTGCGGATGAGTATTAACATCCGACTTATCGTTACTTGTTGAATGTGTGTAGGGCTCGTGGTCACCCTATGATTAAAGATGTGAATCGGCAATGCTCATACATGTTCGGAAAGATCGTAGGAGCCTGGGCAACCATCCGAGTTACCAAGGCAACAGCCCACACAGAGCATCACATCCAGGGTTACCACATGCACAGATTTATCTAGATTGACACAGATTTTTTCATTTTTTTTTTTCATACAGATATCTGTATGTGAAGATTACAGATTTTTGAGAAAAACCAAGATTTTTAAGATTTACTTACTACTTTCAGTATGCTGTTTAGGATTGAAGCAAAATAACACAATTGACACTGACACAACAGTGACAGATGACATTATCAAAGTCAGTTTGTGTGTGTGCCCTAAATGATTTCTCCATAAATTTTTTAATGTTTGATGTTTGATAATTTTTGAAGAAAATTTCATAGAATTTCACAAGATTCTCGGATATTCCTGTAGATATTCCTTCTTGCGTTTCTATAGGTATTCTTCAGACGTTTATAGGCATTCCTCCAGGGACTCTTTCATGAGTTTCTTCTGACATTGCATCGGCAGTATTTTCGAAACTTTCTTCTGATGAAATGTTTGGAGGAATCCCTCATCTTGTGAAGTTTTGTGATTTTAAAGGAATCACTGGAGGATACCTGAAAGAACTATACAAAAACTAAACATTTTTTCGTGCAGTAATTCTTGGAGCAAATCCTGATTTGTTGGAGAGATCTGAGAAGTTTTTTTTGCATGAGCTCCGTAATCTTATCTATTGAATTCTTAACTTTAAAAATTCCGCAATGGGTTTTTGTTGAATTATTTTTAAAATTTTGTCTAGGATGCCTACAAGGATTCTGACTTATAGTTCTCCAGATATTACTACAATATTTTTTCAGGTATTCCGTTGGACAACTGTTTGTTTCAAAGTTCCGCAAGAGTTTGTTCCAAAAATTTCGGCAGAATTTCTTGCAGTGATTTCTACAAAAATACTATTCTTCAAATGTAGAAGTATTTTTATGCATTCATACAGAAGAATTTTGGGAAGTGCGAGTAATGTTCTCGATACAAATTTTTGCTAAATGAGGCATATTTATTTCGAACGTGATTTTTTGTTATCTTTAATATAATCTTGCAGTGCGAAAACCTATAAATGTTTTGCGCAATTGACAAACAGTTGCAGATCGAATGCACCCATTACAAAAAAAAAGTTTGTGGGCTTTGGATCAGATGGAGCTTCGGTAATTATGGGTTCTGACCGATTCATCAAGAAGTTGCTGATACGTAACTGTACTCATTTGATAATTATCAAATGTACTTGCCACTTTTTGGCCCTTTGTGCAAGTAACGCATGCAAAAGTGCCATTTTACCTGGAAGAAATTATGCGAAATATCTGCAGTTACTTGTCCTGCAGCCTCAAACGATCCAAGAAATCCCAGATGACACAGTTTTGCATCCGTCTGCCACTAGATGGCTATCGCTGGAGTCATTTGTCAAATGGAGTATGGAACGGTTTTCAGAGCTCATGTTAGTTTTCTCGTTCTGATCAAACTGAGACAACGGTTTTATTGGTGTCATCTTAATGACCTGATGACACAGCCATTTCTCTTCTTCTTAAGCTACGTATTGTCTCTTATCATCAAACCGAATCGTATCTTCCGGTTAAAGGCTATGGAATTCCTGAACATGTGCAATCAGCTGAAGTCTCGCTGATGGAGCTCCTTGCAAATTTTTGTGTGGATGATTACCTAAAACACCTGATGGATTTAGGGGTTTCAGATTTAGAGAAACATCTTCGTAAAAAGTCGGAAATATATAACGGCGACGTTGCGCCCTTTGAAGGAGTTCAACTCGATTATTGAACAATATCCGAATTTCTATGAAAGCGGTGAGGAACAGGCCATTGAAAATAATTTTCGTGAGCTGAGGACGATAACCATCTGCAAGGACAACGAGGTGGAAGAATCACAAGACTTTGGAACTTATTGAAGAAAACGTCTGATGGGAAGCTGGCCTTTCACTTGCTAAAAAAGTTCATTGCGAACCTTTTACTAAATCCGCATTCTTTTGCAGGAGTCAAGCGAGTTTTTTTCGGAATACAATCTGAATAAGTCCAAAATCCGGAACCGCCTGATTACGGAAAAAATTGAAGTAAAGATTTTTACCAAGATTTTTTGCAGTTAAACACAGATAAAAAAGATATTTTTTGGCAAAAATTAAAGATGGGAACGAAAAATAATGTGGCAACCCTGACCACATCACTCGACACCGTCACTCGTCCTCTTTCACATTCCGACTGTTACCGCGAACGGACGTCTCCGCATAAGGTGAATAATCCCAGACATAAAGGGCGGTCTCCACCGGTGAATATCTAGGTTTCACAGAATGCAGACAATTTTTTTAAATACTAAGCAATTTATTTTAAAAAGAGATTAAAAATCAAGAAAAAGCATGAAACATTCAGTTGACTTCGAAAAAAGAATAATCAAAGTTTCAAACGATCCAAAATCGAGGAACCTGCTTTATTTTTTGAGTACACTTTTTTGGTAGATCAAAATGCGAATTCCGACCAAAAATCAACTATTTTAGAAAATGCTGTAATTATGGATCTATTGATCCGAATCCAACCAGCTCTCGCGTGGATTATGAATATTAAATAAAACCCGCGCAAACTTCGGTGGGATGGTCCCTTAGTGCGAATGTCAGAAGGAAGAATTGTGAAAATCATTTCCAGCAGGGAAACAGGTAGAGGTAAGTGCCTTCGTGAAAGGCCACGATTACGCTGGCTACATGCAGTGGAGGAGGACCTGGGGACCCTAAAAGTTCGGGTCAACTGGAGAAGTATCGCCCAAGACCGGCTTTGCCGTGTAGCTACGCTGTAGTCAACCATGAATGAATAAATGATACGACAAATACACGAGATTTTATAGTAAATTAATTGTTTTTTTTTTATTAATTCATTTATTTGAACAGGCTCAATCGAATCAACTTTATAGAGCCAAGTTTTCATGTTTATATACATCAGTTATCTTAGAACTAAGGTTAAGGGGGTGGAACCGATTACTCGCGGCCGTCTCGAGGTTAACAGGAATTACAATTTTATGGATGGGAAAATTGCGGTGGAAATTTTAAACAAAGTATAAGGAACAATGGTTTTCTTAAACCTAGAATTTCAAATTACAATTTTTTAACTGAACGTATTCAATTTTAAAAAAAACCACTCACTCACACACACAACAACACTCAAACACACAACCACAATCACACACTGATGCACACAATCCTCAAAAATTTAACCTAAACAAGTAAGTTAATCAAACTACAATCTAAGGCTAATGTTAGACAAAAACACATAAATGAGTTTCATAAACTCCAGATCGCGTGCAGCTAAAATGTCTCGAATCGGTACAATGGGTTGTCTACCTCGAGCCCGAAGGGAATCATAAAGCTCAGATCTGACTCCACGATGCTCAGCACAAAACCAAATAACGTGATCTGCGTCCAGGTAACCTTGTCCGTATTCACAGAGATTGCTGTCTCCCAGCCCAAGACGGAACAAGTGAGCGGTTATAGAATAATGATTGGACATGAGGCGAGACATCACACGAATGAAATCTCGACCCACATCCCCTGAACCAACAATTAATTGTGTTGCAATAATTTAGTGTTTACCCTTTATTCGTTGCTGTTATTATTATTTTATCGATGTCGGCTCGTAGGGCCCACAACCAATCCCACTATCTAGCAGAGGACCATCTTGATGCTGCTGTTCGATAGTCTCGAGCACCACCAGGACTTTTGGATTTTGTTTTTAGAGTCCTTGGCGCACTAACAAAAAAGTTTTGAGCCGTCCTTAACCTGTTATTATTACTGAACACCATAATAAATAAAAGGGGCTCAAATCCACCACAGGTATTCCAAAATTATTCTCTATTGGTAACAAAAATGCATAAAAACATCTCATTCAGTCGAGCACTCGACACTGAAACAGTCTACAAGTCGCAAAGGAAGTAGGCCTATCTGTCAAAAGATAAGCTTTTTCTTGTGGAATTTAAATAAAAAAGTGCTCGCATTAATAGCGATAGTTAGAAAAGTTGTTTAAATTTTTTATGTTTTCTTATTTTTTTAAAGTGAGCAAGTGAATTTTCCCAGCGTCGGAAAACGTTATTTTTTTAGAGTGCTTTTAAAGCGAAGCATCTCATTGAGCTTTGTCAGAAAATAAAACCTTTCAATCAAATGTGCGAATAAAGAATCTGAAATAATAAATGCCCTGGACATGCACTCTTAAAAAAATGCGTTCCACGTTTGTTTTTTAAAAAAAAATAAAAAAAAACCGTGCAATTACACTTGTTCTGTTACTGAACAGAACAAGTGTAATTGCACAGATAACCACATAGATGGAGCTTGGAAGTAGCTTTACAGGGTGCGGCAGAAAATAATGCGAAAATTTGTTCTATTTCTTCCATATCCCATTTTCGACTAATTCAACAATAACATCAACATTTTTGAGTGCAGTTATCTTTATAAAGTCCTTTTAAACAAATTTATTCAATGTGTCCTCCATTTTTATTAATAACATCCTCGAGCCGACGCCGGAAGCCAGAACATGCCTTTCGGACGTAGTCCTCCGACATTGACTGCCATGTGCGTGTTATGGTTGACTTCAGGGTTTTCACACTAGGGTGTGATGTTTTGCAGGCTCGTGCTTCAACATATGCCCAAATCGAATAATCCAACGGATTAAGATCTGGACTGCTAGGGGGCCACAAATCCTTCGGCCAAAACTTCATGTTATCGTTCAACCATTGTTGGGTTCGATTGGACGTGTGACACGGCGCTCCATCCTGCTGTAGGACAACGTTGTGGTCCTCGGAGAAGCTGGCCTTCACCCAGGGAAGTACTTGGTCCTTTAAAATACCGATATACACTTCGGTATTGATTTTAACTCCAGCATCAATGAAAACATGCGGCATTTTCAAACCGTTGGACGCCACCAAGCCAAACATCATGACACCAGCCGGATGTTTGGTTTGAAATTTGAATTTCACTTTTTCCGGAACGTTCTTCATTTTCTGCGGTGAAATGAACCGGTCCGTGCGGCTGTTGGCTAGAGCATCGATGCTGAAAAGCTTTTCGTCGGAGAACAGGATTATCATTTTTTCCTTCTTCAACAAGGAATGCAATCTCTTGGAACGATTCACTCGTAGTTCTTTGACCCGGTCCGTAATCAAGTGGCGTTTCACTTGGCTTTGGAAGATGCATGCAGGTCTTCTTTGATTATTCTCCGCATGGATTTCTCCGAAATATTGGCTTCCTTTGCAAGTTTTCTTATGGAACGCACCGGGTTGCGAGCAATTTTTGCACGGATCGATTTGATCACGTTCGGCGTGCGCGGACGTCCGCTTCCCGGCTTCCGCTGCTTAGGACCATCCTGCAGGGACTTTTTTATGCGGTAAACTGTTGCCAAATGGCACCCTACCACCTTGGCAATCTCTTTCGACTTCTTCTGGGCGAGCAACAAACTGGTGATCACTTCTTTCGCGAACATTTTGACGAAATTGCAATAATACAAATAGATTGTTTGGATGCAGCACTTGAAAGTAAACACAAACAAACACACTTTCGATAGAAATTAGTCACTAGCTACACGAATTAACCCAATACTCAAGTTTGAACATTTTCGCATTATTTTCTGCCGCACCCTGTATATCTTCAATGTACAAGTTCAATAGTTCATTCTATTTATAGATCAGTACCAGCGCCGGCCACGTGCTCACAGTTTTCGGGAAGGGGGGAAGGATGATTAGTTTGACAATCGTTGGTTAGAGACCGTGTTTTTATATTTTATATTTATTGTCGTCAGGAGTAGACGATATATTACATTTGTCTCTAATCCTAGCAATAATAGAGGTAATAAAATACATAATATTAGTCAATATAGCGCCTGGTTAATTATTATATGAGGAATTGGAATAATTTAATTAAATATGGAATAAAAAATTTTTTTTTTTTTTTTGTTTAAATTTTAATTTAAAGTTGGAGCCACGTCAGAGCGTTCCACTTAGCCAAAAACTAAAACAATTAAACCTTCATGTTCTCAGATTCAACTTGTTTTCACAAACAAGCTTCCGCCTAGGCTTACTAATAAAAGTAACTATCTAACTAAATAAACAAACAACAAAACGAGCTTAACTTTTCGTCTTAATCAGTGGCAAGTGTTCAGTTTCCTAAAGAATCATCGCTCTCCAACGTCATAAAGCTAATCCTGAATAACTCTAGCATTCATTTTGTTATACCTCATGATGCACAAACATTCAAAGTTCATCTAATCGACCTTCAAACCTAATAATATTCCACTACAGCTGTTGTCCACTATTTTCAAATCCTTAAGCGATCAAATACTTACTCATAACTAGAACCATGGTCAGAAGCACGTCTCATTTCCATTCATGTGTGGATGCTGTCAATGAAGAGCATCCATCGTGGACCAAACACCAGCAATATCGATCGATGGCCCAACGAGTCGTGACCTACCCCAAACTCTTGTTGCTCGACTGTGTCCTTTTCTTTATGTAGCAACGTTTACCCACCTCTGCCATTCCACTCCCGTTCGCGCCACACTCCTTTTCTTTCTTGATGTCATTATGCTCTTTCCCCACAAGCGCCGCAGCTTGCTTCGACGGCTAATCTTCCCTGCACGTATTTAGTAAAATAGCCGCACTCTTCAGCGCCTACTGTGCGGCGCTGTCCTTGTCATGTGGGCGTTGATCTGCTTGACATAAGGGTTTCACATTCAGCTCAATCCTTCGGTCGAGGTTATAATAAATTTACCACTAATTGATCATCCTCTCAGCAAGTGAACAAATTAGCGTATTTGTTCCCACTGTCCGATTACTTCTTATTTACTATTGGCTTTCTCCAGTTTCGATCGTTGGTGCGGTAATTTATGTCTTTCGAGACATTTGATAAGTTTGGAAAATCGAATTAAAAATAAATTTTCATCTAATTTATCAACGAACGAGTGATAAAATTTTCTCATTTCACCCAACAATAATTTGTCATTCCATTAGCTGACTTTGCGAGCATTTGTGGATCCGCTTCAATGGTCACACTGCGAAGTGATGTGTCTCATTGATTAAAATTCATTTAATTTCTCTCAAAACAGTCACATTTCACCAGCTGGGTGCCACCGCCCCTAATATGCGATAACTGGATCACGAATGTGGGCAGGAGGAGGCCAGTACGAGCACGGATAAAAAGTTGTCATAAAAGGGCAAGCGGCTCCGTGCCAATACACCAGCACGCTACCACCGGTGACAATGATCCGATCGAAAACTCATAAATAATCGTTAAATTGACATTTTATTGTCCCGCACCTTGGCTGCGGGTTGCTTCCCGAAAGTTCAAACTTTGAAATTATTGTTCTGCTCCGAGCAAACCGATTCAAACAAGTCATATGGGATTCTTGATTTCCGAAGATGCATTAGATTGGCAACAGTCTCAGAGGTGTCTCAACCAAGACGTGAATCAGGCGCAGTGGAATTCTTCTCCCCAGCAACGGAATCCAATCCTGAGATCGTACCGCTAGCCTCGATCCGACTACGATTCAAATCACGCGACTGTCGAGCAAATGGAAACCATGGAAACGGGAAGTATTTAAAATAGCTTTTCCTTCTTGCTATTCCTCGGCGGGGTCTTTACATTCAATTACTGCCCTCGATTCGGCGTGTCTCTTACTCGAACGGATTATTTGATGTATTTGGTGATCGGAATTTTATTATGCTAAAGCTGCCCGGCCAGCCGGGACAAATTATCCCTTCTTCGGCAGTCAGTATGCAAAGTATTTCCTCGTCACAATGCCCTACTGACTGGCTTCTCGGTGGCCGGACAAAGTACAACAGCAGATGGTGGCCACCACCATCATCTCCGGCAGCTTCAATTGTTTCCGAGCTCACAGTTAGCAAATTGGCCAATTTTGCTCGACGCAGAAGTTAATAAGAGGCGACATTTTTCGCATCTTCCTTACTCATCCGCAGTCTACTGCGACCGGGAGCGATGAATGGCTGTGGCGGTAGATTTCAAAGACCTATCTAGACGCGATCAAGTAGACACGAATTTGAATATCTGATAGAAGGTCGGAATGGAATAATCGTGCGCACATATGGCCAGAAGCAGAGCTCATGCTCCTAATGATGGCAGCAGTTTCCTACAATAGGGAAGGCTTGCATGTCGATTTCAATTATTGCGAAAATTATATCCACAACATTTGAATACTGCCGCGGTGCGATTAGATCGATGAACGGCGTGTGTCTGTTTGTGTTTGCGTAATTATATTGTTGATGAAATGCAGGCGATGCTGTTCGGCTAATTAGTTTTGCTGAATACGTTGGACAGAATGACATTCGGAACAGATGATTCATGGCCTGCTATTGAACCAATGGTGTAGGAATTAAACTGAAAGCAATTTTTGTTTACAGCGTGAATTGCGATCAACTCTAATCGATACATACAAACCAACGGCATTTCTAATTGCTTGAGCTATTTGATGCTGTATTGGAATGCATCAGTCTTTTTTACTATACGAATTAAGTTTACATTATTATACGATTCAACTATTTTTGTGATTTCTATAAATTTTGTTTACAAAAGTGTATCCATAATATGTGATCGAAAAATGTAATCCTTCTTCAAAAATCCCATCACAGTAATAGGTTGGATTTCCTGCATAAAAAGTATCAGAAAAAAAATCGATGTTAATTTCGAATAAAATCTCCATCATCTTTTTCTCGTCCGATGAGATTTTCAGGCGTATTATGGTAAAAATTGTACGAAATGTTTATTTGAACATGATATTTACCAGCCCTGATTCTTGAATCTTCACCTTAATTTTTCTATCTTTATTCTTTTGAAGAATCAAAATGAAAGCACGTTTGAAAGCATTTAAAATCACATTTGATATGGTATAAAAAAAAAACAATTTGATAAATATTTCGGAGCTTAGAAACCAGCTTTGAATTGGCTTCAATAAATGAAGCACAATTTGCAGGGCTTAACCTTATTGGTATTTATAAAGATAGTCCTCGAGTGAATTTTCGGTTGAACTCTAGCTGTATATTCTACCTTTCTCCTTGGTTCTCCCTTTTCCGACCTACCCATGGTTCTTTGTATTGGGCTCTGGTCGGCTTGCGGCTCGGTTTCGCCGCTTACGTTGGCCTCACATGCCTCTGAGACTGTCTTGAAGAGTAAATTAGAGAATGTCCTCAGTGTCACCGTTTTCCTCTTGTTCCGAAATCGAGCCCACTCTCACGTGTCACCTCTCGGCAGCTTTATTAACTATGTAAATTCAGAATCAATAGCGGATTGACCAAATGCTTCATATCCGCTGCCTCCAGATTGCAACACAGCTGTTCCACCGCGTTCCTCCGAACGGGATAAATATCCCTAACTTGTCCGCCCTTTGGAGGAACTAGTCGCTTTACCATCGCTACGTGACAGTGTAGCAACAGTTCTGGGCGGCCGTAGAGTTAGCGGAGTGTTCCAATCACCTTCGGAAGCGACTTTGGCAATAGCAAATGCCCACGAACGCTTTCCAACACGAGGCCCTTCAGACTTTCCTGCAGCCGAACAAGGTTCTCCACATCATTGAACCCACAGGCTTGATTGCTTCGTAGCTGCCAATGAACAGTGGCCATTCTTCGAGCTTTCCGGTAAAAGCAGATAACTTCCTCGATATTTCATTACGGGTGGCCAGCTGAACTTCACTTGGTCCTGCCTGCAACGTTCGTTTGAGTCTGGCTTCTTCTTTTTCTTCTTTTGTTTCTCATCTTCCGACGACTTTGATTTTTCTGACTCTTCGTTTGATCTTCGTCCAACGAATCGATTTCTCCATCCTCCTCTTCTTCGCATTATTCTTCTTCAGTTGCTTCCTCTTTGCTATCTTCTTCAGCCGATCCGTACTCGTCCTCTAAACTTTCCGACTCCTCGACCATCGGCTGATCTCCTCCAGCGGGTTTTTGTCGCTTTTTCAAACCCTTTTTGTGCTAAACCTTCGACTTACCTAATGAGGTGCTCAGATCTGTTGCCTTCGACGACTTCAGTGTTCTGAACGTGCCTTCTGCTGGATTCGGTTCTTATCGAATAAAGGGTGATACGGTCAAAATTTGGGCAAAGAAAAAACGGGGAAAAACGGGTAAAACCTTTAATAAAAAAAAAAAAAAAAATTTTTTTTTAAATTAAAATTATAAAAAAATCCAGGAAAAATATTCAGTTAGGCTTCCGCTTTTCCAAATCCGAATTGCCGGGCCTTACGCTTGACCCCTGCCATCAGATTTTGTACAGCCACCTTGTCCACCTTCTTCGCCGCAGAAAGCCAGTTTGCCTTGAACTGCTGCTCGTCCTTAGCAGTTTTTTTGGTCTTCTTTAGGTTCCGCTTGACAATAGCCCAGTATTTCTCAATTGGGCGGAGCTCTGGCGTGTTGGGAGGGTTCTTGTCCTTGGGAACCACCTGCACGTTGTTGGCGGCGTACCACTCCATGGCCTTTTTACCGTAATGGCAAGATGCCAAATCCGGCCAAAACAGTACGGAACAACCGTGTTTCTTCAGGAAAGGCAGCAGACGTTTATTCAAACACTCTTTCACGTAAATTTCTTGGTTGACAGTCCCGGAAGCTATGAAAATGCTGCTTTTCAAGCCACAGGTACAGATGGCTTGCCAAACCAGATATTTCTTTGTGAACTTTGACAGTTTCGTGTGCTTGAAAATATCTGCTACCTTTCCCCTTCCTTTTGCCGTATAAAACTCCTGTCCCGGAAGCTGCTTGTAGTCGGCTTTGACGTAGGTTTCGTCGTCCATTACCACGCAGTCAAACTTCGTCAGCATCGTCGTGTACAGCCTCCGGGATCGCGCTTTGGGCGTCGTATTTTGTTTATCATCGCGATTTGGAGTCACTACCTTCTTGTAAGTCGATAGTCCGGCTCGTTTTTTGGCTCGATGCACGGTTGTAGACGATACACCCAGCTTATTTGCGGCATCTCGGAGAGATAGGTTAGGGTTTCGCTTGAAACTACCGGCAACTCTCTTTGTCGTCTCAGCGGCTTCCGGTTTTCGATTTTCCCCGATCCAGACTTCCTGGCTGTCGACAAACGTTCCCCAAACACTTAATTACATTTGTAACGGTTGATTTGGCAAATTTTAGCGATTTTGCCAACTTTGCGTGCGAGTAGCTCGGATTTTCGCGATGCGCGAGCAAAATTTTGATACGCTGCTCTTCTTGCTTGGACGGCATTTTGACAACTGAAGAGTGAATTCCAAAATCAAAATAGGAGCAACATTCTACACACATACACCTTCAAAATGAGGGGTGTTCAGGTTTTTTAAATGCAAAATTGAAAGAAATACGTCAAGTTGATATTGACCAAATTTTGACCGTATCGCCCTTTATGTATGTTTAGTGTGATCTAGTGATATATTTTTGTTTCGAATAAAGATTGTTTAGCCCACATTTCCGCTCTTATCTTCTTCTCAACGAACAGCAAAATCTCAAAACAGTAGCAACAAAAGCGTCTACCTATTCCATTTCTCTTCCATCACAACTTTTGTTTAGGAGGGGGTTGTTTGGGTGCAAAGATTGTTACCTTATATGTGTTTGTGTGTGTTAGTGCCATCTCAATATTACCAACAAAATGAAATTACAAATTTTGGACAATTGAAAATTAAATTAATGAAACATGCAATATGACTGAAAAGCCAGAACGAATCAAGACGACATAATACAATCATCATTATTTCAAACTGCATTTGCGAGCATTAGACTAAATTATTCACAAAAAATATATATGAATAAAAATATTCGTTCCTAAACGACACGATTTCGCGTAAAACGCAGAAAATAAACGGTTAAAACAAATCGAGCTTTGATGGCGGGCGGACAATACAAGCGACCATTGCACAGTTCTCTCGGCGAGACGTTTTCGTTGTCGGTGGGCGATTTAGATCACGACGAACCGAATTCCCTCATCCACTGCTGATACTTGGTGAGATCGACTTGTTGCACGTGGCAATCGCTTCGCTAAAGTCTTGTGTCGACACCGGATGGTCCAGTTCCTCCTTGGCCAGCTGGACAAATGAACAAAATGAAAAATGAAAAATAAAAAGAGAGGTAGGTATATCCTAATACATCAGAGATTTGGATTTTTCCAAGAAAACATAGTTCCACGACGTTCCAGGTTTTTCCATTTTTATAGTTCGTTTTTATAGTCATATTTGAAAAAAAAAAACCCCCCCCCTCCAACCACAACCCAGTTTTTTCCACACCCTCCGGGGGGGGTTATTTTTATAATTGTTGTTGTTTAAAAAAATTTTTTTTTGAAAAAAAAAAAAAAAAAAAAGGGGGGAATTAAATAAAAAAAAAAAAAAAAAAAAAAAAATAAAAATTTTTTTTTTTAAGGTGTAAAAAGGGTGATACGGTCAAAATTTGGTCAAGGGAAAACGCGTGTAAATCGGTGAAATCGTTTATTTAAAAAATCAAATTAAATTTCTTTTTCAAGTTCAATTAGTATAAAATTCAGGAAAAATATTCAGTTAGGCTTCCGCTTTTCCAAATCCGAATTGCCGGACCTTACGTTTGACCCCTGCCATCAGATTTTGTACAGCCACCTTGTCCACCTTCTTCGCCGTAGAAAGCCAGTTTGCCTTGAACTGCTGCTCGTCCTTAGCAGTTTTTTGGTCTTCTTTAGGTTCCGCTTGACAATAGCCCAGTATTTCTCAATTGGGCGGAGCTCTGGCGTGTTGGGAGGGTTCTTGTCCTTGGGAACCACCTGCACGTTGTTGGCGGCGTACCACTCCATGGCCTTTTTACCGTAATGGCAAGATGCCAAATTCGGCCAAAACAGTACGGAACAACCGTGTTTCTTCAGGAAAGGCAGCAGACGTTTATTCAAACACTCTTTCACGTAAATTTCTTGGTTGACAGTCCCGAAAGCTACGAAAATGCTGCTTTTCAAGCCACAGGTACAGATGGCTTGCCAAACCAGATATTTCTTTGCGAACTTTGACAGTTTCGTGTGCTTGAAAATATCTGCTACCTTTCCCCTTCCTTTTGCCGTATAAAACTCCTGTCCCGGAAGCTGCTTGTAGTCGGCTTTGACGTAGGTTTCGTCGTCCATTACCACGCAGTCAAACTTCGTCAGCATCGTCGTGTACAGCCTCCGGGATTGCGCTTTGGCCGTCGTATTTTGTTTATCATCGCGATTTGGAGTCACTACCTTCTTGTAAGTCGATAGTCCGGCTCGTTTTTTGGCTCGATGCACGGTTGTAGACGATACACCCAGCTTATTTGCGGCATCTCGGAGAGATAGGTTAGGGTTTTGCTTGAAACTACCGGCAACTCTCTTTGTCGTCTCAGCGGCTTCCGGTTTTCGATTTCCCCCCGATCCAGACTTCCTGGCTGTCGACAAACGTTCCCCAAACAGTTTAATTACATTTGTAACGGTTGATTTGGCAACTTTTAGCGATTTTGCCAACTTTGCGTGCGAGTAGCTCGGATTTTCGCGATGCGCGAGCAAAATTTTGATACGCTGCTCTTCTTGCTTGGACGGCATTTTGACAACTGAAGAGTGAATTCCAAAATCAAAATAAGAGCAACATTCTACACACACACACCTTCAAAATGAGGGGTGTTCAGGTTTTTTAAATGCAAAATTGAAAGAAATACGTCAAGTTGATATTGACCAAATTTTGACCGTATCGCCCTTTAATTGTAGAAAACTAGGTGAGAAATAAAAAGCTCATGACGATACTGCATTGCATAAGGAATGCTTCGAAAATAATTTACTTGACACGCAATCGTTGTCATCTAGATATATACACGAAAAGCCTGTTGTTTTCACGATAACCTTGTTTATATACTCTAAAGAAAATTCTCTGTTCGTCCACAAAAACAATTTGATGAACTTAGTGATAAAAGTAAGCGAAGGAAAACCGATTAAATGTTCGGCGGTGATGTTGACACTATAGTAAAGGCTCTTTTAGCTACAAGAAAAATTGCATATAGACATTCATATTCATATTGCATATAGGCGATTCAAATTTGGTGAATTTGATTGGCAATGTTCTGAAAAATCGAGAATGTGCATCTAAGATGTTTACGACTCTCAAAGATTCACCTAAAGAGGCATTCGAATATTTTTTAAACTGCGATTTTACTAAATATGCATATGATCAAACAGTGAAAATGAACCCATCAAGGTTACCGAGCTACCATGTAACCAAGAGCGTGAAAAAAGTTAGCGCACCTTTAGCCGAGGCAATCGAAGAGTCATCATCAAAAAATCAGGTAGACATAAGTATCCACATGTTTTTCTAGTACACCAACTTTAAATGTTTCTTTTTTTTCAGGTCAAATTACAGGCACTCATGAATCATACAGCAGAAAGAATAATTCAGGTCATCGATGCGGAAATCAACCAACAAATGAATACCAACGATGACACAAAGCTAGTGCTTTTAAGCAGCTGGGGTATGGATGGCTCTACAGGCTATTCACAATACCACCAAGCGCTATCAACGCCAAATCAAAAGGATGACAGTGCCGTCTTTTCAGTGACAACAACTCCTAAAGGGTGTATTCAATAAAAATGGCACACACATATATACTCATCAAAATTAAACTGATTATCGGATTTTCTTGAAACTTTCAGGGAATGAAGAACTACTGATGAGTTTTGATTTACAACATTTGTTTTATTCAATTTCGTCTCCCATCCCGAATGCCCGCACCTTCCTTTTCACTCCACCCATCAAATTTTGTACAACCGATTTTCCCAGTGTTTTTGTTGTTTTTACCCAAATTTTCTTCAATTCTAGCTCTGTTTTTATAGTTTTGGGATGTTTGCGAAGTTCAGTTTTCATAATTGCCCAGAATTTTTCAACTGGACGAAGTTCCGAAATTTTTATTTCGGCAGTCGAGAAGGTCGCACGCATTTTCAATTCCGTCCGTACAATTTTAACGCGGGTTCTAGCTGTTTATTTGTTTCTTCTACCGTGCATAAACATCGTCGCGTAAGCCATTTTTTTTTTGTCGTCTCCAGTAGTGAACCAAGTCTTGCGCGCGTAAAAATGCCGTGTGTAGTAAATAACTGTGTCAGTGAGGATGACCGACTAATCTTCCATTGCTATGGAGCTTGCGGAAAAGAATTCCACGCAGCCTGTGCTGGAACTAGGAGAAATTACGAACAACACATTCGTGCGTTCATGTTGCCGCTGTGCGACGGCTGCCAAAAAGAGTTCACGAGTTTAATTGAACTCAGAAAACTACTTCAACGCCAGCGCACTTTGTCTGGCGACATCGAGGCTGCAAATGATAAAATTTGCGCTTTCATCAATAGCTTCAATGTACGGGAAGCTTTTGATAGCCTCGAAACTAACTTGACCGAGCTGAGGGGCGAGCTAAAGACAAACGACGGCACCGTGGCACAATTATTTAACGATGTGTCATCGGTTTTACGCGACAAATGTAACCCGGACACATTTGATTCAAGTGTACAACGGGCTTGTGCAACGCTCGCCAGCAAAATTACGCTCGATGTTGAACATGGCTTTTCAAAACTGGAAGACCAAATCAAGGCGATGCATGTAAGCCTTATTGAAGTTGCTGCAAAAGAAGTTCCTAGTTTTCCTGCTTCTGAAATCATAGAAGAAATGAAACATTTGTCGAGTATTGTTTCTGATTTGCAGCCTCCAGCAACGAATACTTTGAGTGATGAAATCACTCTTGCTGATGAGTTGGCCGAAGATCTAGCATTTGCTAGATCCCAGCACGATGAGCTCTTAGAAGAAAGTTCTGGCTGGCGACTACTGGGTAATAAAAAAGTGTGGAGAGCAGATTGGGCAGATTATGATTTACGTTAACTTCATCGTCGACAACAGGAAAAAGCTGCTCATAAATCCCGAAACCGTCGGAAGCGTAGGAAGCGTGATTACAATATAAATGGATACCACCTCAACCACATTAACAAAACCAACAACGACAACAATCAGAACATCCTTCCGTCATGCAGTTATGTCAATAACTACAACAACAACAACCACAACATCAACAACAACGGCTATAACAACAAAAACAACAACAACAACAACAACAAAAACGACAACAACAACAACAACAACAACAACAACAACAACAACAACAACAACAACAACAACAACAACAACAACAACAACAACAACAACAACAACAACAACAACAACAACAACAACAACAATAACACCAACAACCATAGAAGTCATCAAACAGTTACTAGCTTTCTACCACCCGATAAGGAGTTACTTGCAGCTGCAAAGGCGGCTTTCTCTCAACCTCAGATTGACCAGCGTGGCATCAGGTTTCAACGTGGCGAAACACTGAATCCATACCCGGTGGATCATCAATTCCCGCAAACAAAACCAACTTCTACTCCCGATTGGATCTCAGCCCCGCCCTGCGAAGCTCTTTTTCTCAGCATTGTACGTCCTGTTCCTGTGAGCGTCCGTGTTTTCGCTCGACCTGACGCACTCTACAGAGGTAGACTATGACGAACCGGATGTGACTGGTAATGTATCTATAGTTTTAAACGATGACGTGCCTCCATCAATTCCCTCAGAATCACCTTCTACTGAAATTCTGGTGTATTGTCAGAATTTCAATCGCATGAAAAGTGCATCAAAAATGAATGTTATACATAAAAATATTTTGTGTTCCAATTTTTCGGTTATCTTGGGTACCGAAAAAAGCTGGAATGATAGCATACAAAGTGAAGAAATTTTTGGCAGTGATTATAATGTTTTTAGAGATGACCGGGACTTACTTTTAACGCACAGAAAGTCTGGTGGAGGAGTTCTCATAGCAGTTTCTTCAAATTTTAGCTCGGAACTTCTGGTTTCATCAAAATTTAAAGAATTTGAGCATGTATGGGTGAAAACACATATTGCTGGTGAAACTCACATTTTCGCAACAGTGTATTTTCCACCAGACCAAGCTTGTAAGTCAACATACGAAATCTTTTTTCAAACAGCTGAAGAAATTGTAACTCAATTTCCCCCTGAATATAAAATTCATATATATGGCGATTTCAATCAGCGCAATGCAGATTTTATTCCTGACTCAGTAAATGAGAGTATTTTACTTCCTGTCGTTGGTGATAATGAAACGTTAAAATTTATTTTTGAAAAACTTGCATTTTTAGGGCTTTACCAAATTAACCACGTGAAAAACCAGCAAAATTGCTACTTAGATTTTTTATTAACAAATACACATGAAGATTTCTGCGTGAGTGAATCTCTTTACCCCTTATGGAAAAATGAAGCGTTTCACACGGCAATCGAGTTTTCTGTGTTTGTGCATAGAATACATAATCCCAATGAATGTGTTTACGAGAATGTCTTTGATTACAACAAAGCAAACTATTACAATATTAAGCATAAATTGAGTAGGGCCAACTGGCAACAGGTCTTAAAAAGTCAGAAAAATGTTGAAAGTGCAGTAGAAATATTTTATAAAATGTTACTGGCAACAATTCAGGAAGAAGTTCCTCTGACGAGAAGACGACGAAACTATGCTTATTTATTTCACCACATCCGCAAATCGCCTGCCAGATTAGAAACTTCTTTGCAAATTTCGATAGTTTCTTCTTTCGAACATCCTCCGGAACATCGAACTTCGACTTGGCAACGAAATATTCTTGCCCAGGAAGTTGACGGAAGTCGGCCTTGACGTATGTTTCGTCATCCATCACGATGCAACCGGATTTGGTGAGCAGCTTCGTGTAAGGTTTCCGGGCGCGGGTTTTCGCAGTGATGTTTTGTTTTTCATTCCGGTTTGGGGCTTTTTGCACTTTGTAAACATGTAACCCAGCACGCTTCGTGGTTTTCTGCACAAAACCGACTGACACCTTAGACTTTTTAGCGACATCTCGAATTGACATGTTTGGACGGTTCTTGAATTGTTGTACGACTTTCCTGGCCATTTTACTGTCCATTGGACCACTTTTACGACCACTCCCTTCCTTCCTTTGGACACTCAGACGCTCCTTGAAGGTTCTTATTACACGAGACACAGTTGTATTTGCAATTCCAAGCCTTTTAGCAATCCACCGGTGGGACGCCCCTGGATTTTGATTGTGAGTGCACAAAATTTTCTCACGGACAATTTCTTGTTTCGACGACATGACTGGAAGTACTGAATGTATAACTATGAAACTTGGCAGATGTAAATAATACACTATGGATAAGATCTACTCAAATTTCTAGGTTTTTACTCATACGATTCAAAAGTTACAGAAGATTTTCTGTGTGCCATTTTTATCGAATACACCCTTTATACAACTTTATTATCAGAACAACAAGAAAAGCATTTCGTGGCATTATTTAACACCCCAAAGCATTCGGTTCTGTAGGCAAATTATGCTGGAATTTATCAAAGGATCAAAAGAGATGGTACTTAACACCAAGAGATATATTGAAAATCAAATAAGTGAGCTTGTTCCAGTAAAAATCCAATTGTCGAATGGCGAATTTGTTTTAGTTGATTTTATTTGCGTTTATGAGTATGATCGACGGCAAAGTTCTAAATTATGTAACCGATACTTCTTCCATGTCCAACTGTCCAATTTGTGGAGCTACTCCAAAGGTAATGAGTGATATAGAGGTAATACTTTTTTTTTAATCAAATTTTAAGTGCCATCAAAATAACATTGTTTTTTTTTACTTTACAGAAGCTTGAAGCAGGATACGAATCAAACGATGATACTCTTCATTACGGCATATCTCCTTGGATGCAATTTTTTCAGTGTTTATTACATATTTCCTACAGGATGGAAATTACAAACTGGAAGATCACGAAAGATTTAAAGGCCAAATATCTTGATCGGAAAAAAAATCGTTTTTGTAAAAATGTACGAAGCATTCGAAGTACGAGTTGATTATTGTGAATACAAATACTAATCTTACTGCAACGGCTGAAGTCTTTCGATGAGAGCTTGATCAGCTAAGTTAGCTCAATCACCTATTTCAATTTTAGCTGAATTCAACTATTTAGCTGTCGTTCTCACTATATTATAATTAAATAGTTATTTAGGTAATTCATTCGTAATAAAATTAAAATCAGTGTAGAGCCTTTGAGATCCACTTCAAATGACTAAAACGGAATAAGGAAACGGAAGAGCACCTCGAAATTTTAAATATAATATTCTTTATATGAAATATAATTTCAGATTGTCTTTGGGATTCCCAGGTTTTCTTAAATAATTTATTTGAGGCAATGCTACATTTTATAAGCTTTAAGTTTAATAATGGAAACGCAAGTCTTTCTAAAATTACAACAGGACAACAATATACATACATGTGTAATAGTTATTATGATTTCACATTATAATATCCTTTCACTATATTTTAAATACTATTTTATATGAAATTGCATACTGATTTTACATTTTCATCATTATCATTACCTGTTTTTTCATTACTCGGAATTTCATCATTTATTGAAATATTATTTTATTATTCTTACCACGGAGCGTATGGTACGGTATGTCCACGCATCCTTCCTCCCCTGTAGATTAACAAAATATTCATTTGAATCCAACTCATTTTACAGAATCATCTTTTGCGATTAATGCAACGCAGTAAGCCTGGCCACTTTGACGCTTGTATCATGTCTTTGATATGCTGCAATCATGACAAAAAAAATAATTGGGCGTCATCTAACCCAATTACTTCTTTTGACGTAGGACTACGTCTGTGTTTTCAATACTGGGGTACACGTTCGAATTGCGAAAATTTGGAGCGTCACGAAAAATATATAGGTTTTGAACGTTAATAACTAAGTCATTCCACGATTGATTTCCAAAATGTTTGCACCAATCTATCGGAACATTTTCTACGCTTCGATTTAAATATTTCAAACTATTGATTTTTAACATGCAACTAATAAAATTAACGCAAATATGAAGTGATGTCTTATAATATCGATTTTTCATAGTAAATTTACCAAATACACAGTACTTTCCGCGCACAGACTTCATATTTAAGTAAGGAACGTCTCCTAGGCAGCCATGAATGTTATATAAGGGGTACACCTTCGCATTTTGATTTAGTTTTCCGGCGGTCGTGGAGCTGTGCAGCGTAGGATCTGCAGTTGGATCGTAGTTGGCGGCAGCACTGGCGAGCAGTCGCTGCCCAGAGAGGCGTTGGTGCAGTTGGCTGTTGCCGATGCTCCCGTCAACTTCGCTGCGAGAAACATTGCTGCTGAAGCCTACTAGTTGGCGGGAAAAAGCCGCCCGTGACAACGAGACAAGAATCAATCATCCCACGTCACCTGCAGATGGCCACCCGCAATGAAGATGAGATGAACCAAGAAAGAAAGTCCAAGTTCAATCGCGAACTGTTTCTCCCCCGTCAACTAAATCCGTCCTTTTCAGGACGACCAAATTAGTTTGCCAACTAAAGAGTTTATTTGGTTGAAATTTTCTCTTGTGATGTTTGAAATTAATTTCAATTACCGCGCCCCGGCTGAACATAGCATTCATTAAACGTCGGGTCCCGTAGTAAATGACAAAGAAGGTTGAACAACCAACGAACGGAATTCGAGCCGAACTGCGTCACTTCAGACCGACCATGTGGTTGAGTTCGTTGTAGTTCCTAGCTATGCATAGCGGATTAGTTGCTGGCGGTGGCAAGCAAATTAGGAAAGGTTCGGTTAAGAAAATCATCCGTCTTGCGTGTAATAATTAAAACTAATTATTGTGGCGCAATAATTGAAGTTCGTCCCCTTTGATGCTATTTGTAACACATTGCCTTCGTTGGTACCGCCTTCTTTTGTGCACTAGCATCCGATGCTTTTACCTAACAGCTTTTAGCAGAACATTTTGATTCAGTCTTACGACAGTCGTTAAGCTGTGCAGTGGCTGTTGGATCGCAGTAGGCGGCGGTGAGCAGTCGTTGCCCAGAGAGACGTTGGTGCGATTGGCTGTTGTTGCCGATGCTCCCGTCAACCTTGCTGCGAGAAACATGGCTGCTGAAGCCTACGAGTTGGCGGGAAAAAGCCGCCCGTGACAACGAGTCAAGAATCAATCATCCCGTGAGATGAACCAAGAGAGAAAGCCCAAGTTCAATCGCGAACTGTTTCTCCCCCGTCAACTAAATCCGTCCTTTTCAGGACGACCAAATTAGTTTGCCAACTGGAGAGTTCGTTTGGATGAATTTTTCTCTTGTGCTGTTTGAAATTTCCATTAACGCGCCCCGGCTGAACATGGCATTGCTTTAAACGCCGCGTCCCGGAGTAAATAGCAAAGCGTGTTGAACAACCAATGAACCAACAGATCCATAACTATCTTCTACGCGTTAGAGATAGTGGCCCTCTCAACCATCGTAGAAAATACAACCGGGGCCGTATCATAATTAAGAGCCACCAAATGCTTTCTAGAGAGTGTACAATAGAATTGTCTTGGCCCTTTTCAGGACTGACTTAAATCAATTAGCGGATGGCCCTGACGTGTATGGGAATTCGATTGCTGCGTAGTCCTACGTCAACTTTGCGTACAACCCCATGGGCTGTCCCTTATAGTTTTTAAGTTGAATAAACTTATTGGAAATTTCAAGATAATCATTAATTTTGCTCACTTTTTTTTAGAAGTTCATGGATTTGTCGAAAAATTCTCAACGTTTCTGGAAACTTGGTTGAACTTCCAAAAAATTGGCTGATCATCCATGGAAAAGAAACAATTTTCTGGAAATAATCGGAACTTTGAGAAGCAGATTTAGCTTCCCAGAAGTTACTTGGACTCCCAGTTGGTACATCTTTCATGATACTAAGCAGAATATCACAAATATTTCAATAATTTTCGATTTGCTAAACTATTTATAAGTAGGTAGAATTTCTGTGAAATAAATAGCATTTCCGAGATGTTGTTAAACCTTCAGGCAAACAAAAGAGCAAGTATTCCTCGTCGTCTGCTAGCGACGCACTACTGCACTATGGGGGAAGTGGTGGCCAAAAATCGAAAAATTTACTTGCTTTGAATGACGTGTCTTATATCTTATTTGATAGCCAGATAGTTCAAACCTAGAATCCCAAAATTTCAGCCCTCTGTGATGAAAACTCATTGCGCTACAGACATCAGACTTAGGAAAATTGTGAAAATGGTAGAAAAAATGCATTTCAAACACATGCAGTTTTCTCAGCGAATAACGGTCTAATTTTAGAATTTAATACACCGTTGGAAAGGTAATTGTCTAAACTTCAAAATGAATGTGTTGTTAAAGTTACAAGGTTGATTAAAATTAGTTAAAAAAATGGGCAATTATTGAAAAAAATGTTTTTTTTTGCCTAAGATGGATTTATATCTAATATCTAAAAGATTTTTGAACTTTGGCCTTCATTATGGCCCAAAATCTTTCCACCGGACGAATCTCTGGTGAATTTGGGGGGTTGGCGGTTTTTGGTACAAAAACAACGTTATTGTCTCTGTACCAATCCAACGTCGATCGCGCGTAATGTCGCGTATAATTTCAGATTGTCTTTGGGATTCCCAGGTTTTCTTAAATAATTTATTTGAGGCAATGCTACATTGTATAAGCTTTAAGTTTAATAATGGAAATGCAAGTCTTTCTAAAATTACAACAGGACAACATTATACATACATGTGTAATAGTTATTATGATTTCACATTATAATATCCTTTCACTATATTTCAAATACTATTCTATATGAAATTGCATACCGATTTCACATTTTCATCATTATCATTACCTGTTTTTTCATTACTCGGATTTTCATCATTCATTTAAATATTATTTTATTATTCTTACCACGGCGCGTATGGTACGGTTTGTCCAGGCATCCTTCCTCCCCTGTAGATTCACAAAATATTCATTTGAATCCAACTCATTTTACAGAATCATCTTTTGCGGTTAATGCAACGCAGTAGGCCTAGCCACTTTGACGCTTGTATCATGTATTTGATATGCTGCAATCATCAATATTGACAAAAAAAATAATTGGGCGTCATCTAACCGAATTATTTCCAGGATGTTTTCTTGTACTGGCTGCGTTTGTGTTAGATTAGATTAGATTAGAAGCATTCGAAGTACGAGTTGATCAACCCAGGGCAGGCGGAGCAGGGAACGTACACAACAGGAAACGTGTGTCGAAAAGCATTATCAAATCCTGAATTACTTTCCAAAGTTTTGGACATCGACGAAGAACTTATTGTTAGATTTCGTAATATTTTAATAAATTGCCAAGAACCGATCAATCCTAAAAAAAATGGATGACTATTGTAAAGAAACACATCGGCGGTATATTAATTTGTATGATTGGTATAAAATTCCAGCAACAGTGCATAAGGTATTAGGTGCGCAACTAAGTTCTCGCTGTTTTTTGGTGAAAAAGGAACTTTATTTTGAAAACAAAGGTTACAAACGAATTATTCAAAGTGTTGCCCATCACTAGCTACGACTTTTTTCCCATCTTTCTGGTAGAACGTGAATACCATTTCGGTAGAACTGTTCGTCTTTTGATGCTATCCAAGAATCAAGCCATTTTGAGATGTCATCATATGAGTGGAATTGCTGACCAGTGAGACCATGTGCCATTGAACGGAACAAGTAATAATCGGACGGTGCAATATCAGGAGAATATGGCGGGTGGGGTAGGACTTCCCATTTGAGCGTTTCCAAGAGGGTTTTCACAGGTTTCGCAACGTGAGGTCGAGCGTTGTCATGCTGAAGAATCACTTTTTCGTGTCTGTGCTCGTATTGTGGCCGTTTTTCGTGCAGTGCTCGGCTCAATCGCATCAATTGAGTTCGATACCGTTCCCCGGTAATGGTTTCGTTTGGTTTCAACAGCTCATAATAAATAACACCAACTTGGTCCCACCAAATACACAGCATAACCTTCGCAGCGTGAATATTCGGCCTAGGCGACGATGTTGAATCATGCCCGGGCAGTCCCCATGAATGTTTCCGTTTTGGGTTACTGTAATGAATCCATTTTTCGTCACCCGTCACAATGCGATGTAGAAAACTCTTCCTTTTTTGCCGCTGGAGCAGTTGTTCACAGACGAAAAAACGACGCTCAACATCTCTTGGCTTCAAATCGTAAGGAACCCAAGTTCCTTGCTTTTGAATCATTCCCAACGCATGCAATCGCTTAGAAATGGCTTGGCGGGAAACTCGTAATCCTGAACCAAGCTCTTCTTGCGTTTGACACGGATCCTCATCGAGCAATGCAATGTTTTTTGGCCTTCCTTCACGCGGACGATCATCAACACTGAAATCACCGTTTTTGAAGCGACGAAACCAATCACGAGACGTTGTTTCACTCAGAGCAGCATCACCGTAAACTTTTTGGAGCTCTCGATGTGCTTCAGCCGCCGTTTTCTTCGAATGAAAGAAGAAAATCAACACTTCCCGCAAATGACGATTATTTGTCATGATATCAGACATCTTCAAACAACCAAAATATATAACACTAAACCAAAATCACTGATTTGGCAAAGCGGTTTGTTTACCATATGTCTGAGCTTGGTTTATGACGCTTGAGATGTACAACATTCGACCAGCACTTACTACTGGCGCCATCTATTGCTAAACAGCGGGAACTTAGTTGCGCACCTAATACTTGCTCACGCTGGAAGCATAATAATCCATTCACCGGCTCCACTTAGAATGTTAGCTGAAGAAGCAGCAGAGTGCCAACATAAACTACTAAAAAAATGTCGTACCCATCAAGCTAGGAAAAGGTCACGAGTTGGTAATCTACATGACGTCTTTATTCGAGAACTCATCTGATCCATTGATAAGTTCAATAAATCTTGGTAATAGAATGCGAAAGAAGGTATTACTTGAACATCCAGATGTTGTAAAATCACTTTTAATGTTCGAAGATCTTGACAGCTCTGAAAATTTAAACAATGCACTAGAATGGATGATGTTGAACAACTGGATGATGATTTAGCTCTTGATGAAAATGTAGAAAATGAGTAGAATTGCTTGTGAATTTGATTTAGTTTTCAGAGAAAGTTATTAAATAAAATTGGTTATGACATTTAATTAATGAAAATTATCTTTCATTTTGTAGTATATTCATCCCTGCAGTATAAAACATGGAGACGAATCATCAACATAGTTAAAGATGTTGATATGTGTTCATTAAAAATAATGGAAACATATTAAAAAATAATCCTTTCGGCTAGTTTGAATGATTTATTTGTACGCAAATAAATATTTCCAGGAGGCGGAAGGGGGGCAGATAAGTTTGTGAGGGGGGAGGAGGGGGAGGTTTGGTAGACAAAAAACCTAATTGATAAAACAATACTCTTATTCAACATATATAAAAAAATGGGGTGTGGGGGTCAGATCTTGGCTAGGAGGGGGAGGGCTTCCTCATCCACATCTACTATTTAATCTTATGCACAGCAACCTTATTTTTGTTGTGATTTGCATTTGAACTGCCCCTAAAATTAAAAACAAACGTTCAAGTTTATTGTTCAGGAATACATAGCTCATTACTGGATTAAATACTAGTTACACCTTCCGGATGCGATGAAAATACATAATTATGACTAATTTTACGCTAAACTTACTTGAATACTATCAATAAGGAAGACAGGTGTTGGCGGGCTTGGCAGCGAAGTTGGTCTATTTTAGCTGATTCTATTCAAATCAAGTATAAAGTTGTTCCAAAAATAGACCACCGCTGAAGATGCCGTAAGGATGAATTGCGGAATGATGAGATTGATATAGGAATATCTTACCTATTAAATATTATGAGTCCTACCTTAATCTTGAAATTCGTAGATACACAAATCAATCTGCCGGTTGGACACCATTGAAAACTACAACTTGACAAAGCCAACTTAGATCGTCCGGCTGCCCAATTCAAAGTGCAGTGGCATTTTTTCCGCTTGCTTTGTTTGAATTCCTCTTTGGCACCATTTCAGAGCTGCAAACGGCGGTTGCTGCCAGCACAAATGCACTCGTGGTGTGCAAAATATGGAATCGCACATTTATCTCCAGACAATTCCGGACGGAACCATTTGTGCACCACCCAAAAAAAAATGCTGTTGGTGTGTGGTGTACACAAACGAGCCTGAACCAGAATGGGCGAGACATTCCTGGGCCGGAATCTGAAATATGTTGTCGGAAAATGTCTGTGGCCGGAAAGGGCGAAAATAGGTGCTAATTTTTATGCTCTGTTCAAAGACCTCCGTGTCGTCATTTTCGGATTGAAACTGACGCTCGGTTTGGGAAGAAAATGAAGCCTTCGACGGACCAACCGTATCGGTAAGTGAAAGGCAATTTGTTCTAGTGGAAGTTTTTGTTTTTGATATGGCACGTGGAGAAGGCAACATTCTTCGTGGTCATGGGGGAATTAATCGTTGTTAAAAACAAGTTTTATTGATGAGATTGTAGTCTGCTAGTTCGATTCAGAGTGATACCGTGTTATTAATAACACTTTAATATTAAACATAAATTTGTTGCCACGTTGAGCAATTTTAACAAAATAGTTGGCTCTCATCGCTGAATTTCAATCAAAATAATAATAAGACAGCCCTTCCGTTAAGGTTGCCTCCCTCGCCAGTTGCGGTGCACTTTGGGGCCAAGGGGCCAATAAAAAGGCACGGTGATTGTAAATTCCGAGTATGTGTGTGGTCTACATTTTCCTCGGTCCATGTTTTGCTAGCGGAAATTAACAGTAAAATAAATTTTCGGTTTTCTCAAGTGGCGACTGCCTCCCTCGCTCGGGATGGCGGAACAGAATTGCAGCCCGATTTTATTCAACTTTTCACATGTTCATTAACGCTGAATTTACGTTGAATTAAGCTCGCCGCGTTTTACATAATGTAGCGCTCTACCCTAGCAGAGTTTTTTTTTTTTGTTTTATCATTTATGTTATTATGATTAATATTAATGTTCTTTTAAACAGTTTCAAAATGATGCGTGTGAGTGGGCCTTGGCAAAGTGTGAGCACTGAATGGTGCTTTGTGTTTTCTAGTGTTGTATTTTTTTCCGTCATCATCTGTATGGCACTGGTTGAATTAACATATAGAAATAAACTTGCCAGGAGGGAGGAATTTTACAGCCGTAAAAACCGAATCTACCAGATATCATTACATGTGCTGTTTTGCAATGTTTTAAATTTAATCAAGATTCAAGAGCTATAATAAACTCATTGACAGTTACTTGAATTAACTAAAAATGAAACGAAAATAGCTTTAGTCCCATCCGCGAGTTTATTAAATGCTGTCTGCAATAAGCCAAGATTTGAATTTGCGGGACGAATCCCTATAATTTTGTAGGTATTGTGCTATTTTTTCCTTAATTTCTTACAAAGTATGCTTTTCTAGTATTTTATTTTGAAAAGGAAGCAACCATTATTACCATTTTCTGTGAAAACAAAATGTCAATTTGGTGTTGAAGTCGATCTCCACTACTAAGCTCATTCGAAAATAGCATAGTAGCGAAACCATGGCTACGCACCTTTAGTCATCGACCACGATTCAGCTACAGATCCATTAATGTTAATGACCAAATGACAAACAATTAGTCAACAAGAGTCAATTGGGACAACAATTATAAAGTTATGATCATTCGTTTTTGTCATTCGCAATGCGTGAATAAAATTCTCCTCCAATGCATCGTGGATCCTGTTCCGAAATTCGAACCAATCGGATCCTCAGTACATTTAATTGCTCGTCAAAAGTCCCCGTTCTCAATGGAATAAATGCTCAATAAAAATTTCACCCCAAGCACGGTGACCAGTTTAAACGGAACAGTTATAAATTTATTGAACATTAATAAAACTCCAAAATATCAGACATCGACCAACATCCAGACCAAGACCATATGGCTTACATAAATTCCACAAAAACCGGCCAGCAATCGAACCGCATGTGGACACAAATTTGCTTAATTCGAGCTAATTTCATTTGGTTTTCACAGCGAAATCGCATTGACTTTTTGTTGTCACCGCACAGACCGCAGTCGTTGCTGGATGGCGGAAATCGATTATTATTCCATCGCCTGCTTGGTTTTTCGTTCTGCCGTAGTTTGGGTGAGGTAATTGGCATCTGAGGATCGACATAGTGAACAAAAAAAAAGACCGGTTGCTGTGACCGGTTGAAAGGAATCGGCTGAGCCCGTATGAAACTATGATTGAAATTGATGAATCTGCTGAATTTGTGCGATATGAGTATGAATTCGTTGTTGTTCGCTGAGCCAATTAGGTTACCCATCATTGTAGGTGGTGTTAGAGGAAAAGATACGTCTGCCGCTCTTCTGGCGAAGCTACGATACTGCTTCTTCTGCTTCTGATTTATGACAACAACGGTTGCTTATGGCAACTTAATTAGATTAATAAAAAAGTAACAGAGTTTTATTAAAACGTCAACAATCGACCGTTCGCCGCCATCCCGAATGGGAATGAATGCTGCTCTCAGCGATTTTCTCGAAGGCTACTGCAGGGATGAAATTGTTGTAGAGGAAAAAACAGATATGAGCAGCAATTAAATTATGCGCTTAATTAAATTTCAGTTTTGAAACGGTTATTTGGCGCCATTTTATGCGACGTCATTCGATTGAGATGAGAGATGAAAAAAAAAGATGTTTAATCACCACATATTTATTTCCAGCGGAAGCGCAAGGCCATCCGGTGATTCTCATGGATCACGATGACTCCTTTGAGCAAGATGACGATGAGAAACACTTGTTCGAGGCCCTTTTAAGGTTATGTACGCTTGATATATGCTACTCTGCGATTCATATGAATGATGCATGTTTCGGAGAGAACGATGCATGCAATGAAATATGAACGTTGCTTAATTTAATTGGATAATCGATATATAATTGGTTAATTTAATTCAACACCCTTTTACTTCCATTTAGAACGCTGCAATACTGCACTCGGTTTGGTTCATTGAAATGCACTCCGTGCTTTTCCCAAGCAATTATTCGTAAACGAATTTTCAACCACAGATACTTCCATACAGGAAATATCAGAAACTAACCGCAAAACGTTATTAATACCAACTGCAAACATACTTATTCCGAACTGGACGGCCATGCACGTGAATAGTAGAACAGAAAATCAATCGTTCAATCATACAACTGACCCCCACCCTCCAGGCAGCATGTACTCGATATCACAGTAGGCGCACTGCCAGTAGCACGATTTCCAGTTGCCAGGAGCGCAAAAGGTGGTGTGCCAGCCCTGTTGAAAATTGAATTTATTTCCAATTTGTTAACTGACTGGCCAGGCCCTTAGCTGGTGATGACAGGTGTACCGATCGATGACAAAACAAATACATAATAATAAATACAATAATCGAAGCATTGCACAGTTGACGTGTACGAAAACACTTGCATGTTGCCTTGGTGGCTTGTGCGGTCAAAAGCTGTCAAAATGAGAGAACTTTCAATAGAGAGATACATACTTTAGAAGGTAGAGCATTAGAGTATTTAACAACTGGTTTTTTAACAGTCGATAATCGAATATAATAGGTTGGTCTAGGGACATGACGCTCATAGTTTTCATTGCGGGTAAATGCCAGCATCTCAAAGTGGTCTTTCGATCGATAGATGTGATCATAGTTCAACAATCTCGTTTATGGTTCAACAATATGTTAAAGTGAAAGTTTTTGTTTTTTTTTTATTCAATCAATGCCTCAACTTACTCTTTTTTTTTTTCATTTGGCTTATGATATAAAGCATGGGCCACTAAGTAGTGGAACAACAGCATTTGGGTTTAATTCGGATTTAAATTAACGGATTTGAAAACGGGTTTCATTAAAGTGCATACAATTCCATATATACGAAACGAATTATTCGTCGCGGTAACGAAGCAATTCTCGAACTTTTCCCTTAACCTATTAGCATTCCGCGCTGTTGTACTTTGTACAACACAAGTAAATTTTCCCTTACCATATTGATACCAGAAGCTTCAAGGTAAAATGATTTCAAAATCAAGGTAATAAAATGTAACACCATATGCTGGGATGAAGGAAGGGACCATCAGAGCACCCGATTGAAGCGGTGGATTGCACTCCTTCGGAACAATATTTACATACTTACTGATAATTGCATAAATTCCGTAAACGCCAGATTTCACGATATGCCTCAAAGAATCAGGATCTCTTTAGGAAAAATATGAGGTATGATAACAGTTTCTATTACAACAATTGACCATTTTCCAATGGACCATCTCATAAGTGACGTAAACGCCAGCTCTTATATTTTATACTATAGAATCAGGATATCCTTAGAAATGATTTGAGGGATTATTTCTTAACGACGGTATCACAAATCATTGGAATTTGTTAATTTTAAATTGTCCAATAAAAAATTATAAAAAATTTATAAGATATCACACCGATGTTTATTATAAATAAATAAAATGAATGCCAAATTCAAAGTTATATTTTATTTCTTTTTATTCTTACTCCAATTATGTTGTCAACTACTTATCATCACTGAACAGAGCAAAGGAATCTTCATCGTCTACTTCATCAACAAAGTATGAAGAAATATCATCATTATCTGAATGGTGGTTATTCGAAACTGGTTTCCGATTTCCTGATTTCCTGATTTACTGATGGATCAGAAGAGAGCAGCATATAATTCATCAGGTCTGTGTGGGTATTCACTCTAGAAGATTTTCTCGTATGCTTCAAACGATTTCCTCTAATAATCTTGTGTGTGGCTTCCAACGCTTTCTCCGATAATTGGCCAACGGGCAGTTCACAGGCTTCGATAATGTCTGAACTGTGCAGCAATAACTTATGAACAATTACAGGCATATAATACCAGCTATACAGTTTTAGATCACGCTCTTTTTTGTACGGAATACAAGTTGCTTGTACTTATACAAGTCAATTTTTCCTTCCTGATGACCAAGAAATACGAAGAATCATTTGCAAAATTTCCAATGAGTTCCGAGTGCATTTCCTGTAATTTCCGAACTGGTATTTGGGTTCGCGAAAAATTTCCGTGCAGTGTTGCCATCATTGCTCGAACCGCCAACTCTGGCTTCGGCTTGTCGACGATTAGACCCATCTTAGTTTTGAAATTTGTCCTGTATTTCGTTTTTCTTACATTCGAATATTTGTTTATGCTCAGTTGCTAAAACTTACCAAGTCTTGAAGTCCAGCCTGTGTGAATGTAAAACAGTTAAATTTTTGTGGATGTGGATGTGGATGCGATGCTTGGATGAAACAGTCAAAGCTTTTGATCCAGCAATGGAGTGGTGAAACGCCAAATTTATAGTTTTCCTTATTGGGGACTTTTTCTTCAACTTCCGATGTATTCATTTCTTTCGGCGGGGCTCCACAAATGAAACATTTAGGAGAGTACGTTTAAAACCTTTCAATCAATCATCGTCAGAAGAAATTCAAAGTTGACGTCAATCTGCACATTGTTGTCGGTGATTGTGAAAGTATGCAGCTCTTTGATTTTGGCTTCAATTTCTGTTTGGATGTTCAGATCTGTGTGGCAGGAATCTTCCTACCTGAATACAAACTTGATTACTGCTCTACAGAAGGATGTTGAACATGGTCGCGGATTTGACCAGAGGATAGTGTTGTTTTCAATGTCGATAATTTTTAATGGAACTAGAGCCACGACAAGCAGGCTCTCATCTGAGCTCTCAGCCTCCGAACATTTTTGTTTTTTTTGTTTTAAGTTCCTCGGAGAAATCATCCGGGTTATATAAACCAAACCGAAACTTCGACACATGAGCTTTTCGTTGGGACGGATCAATGGAAAGCCACTGTTTATATAAATCCATGTTATTGAGCGCAAGAGTATCACCTAGAAAATCGTTAACAGCTATTAAAAGAGCAAATAAGAGCAGCTGGAATCACTTCCATTCTCTTAAGAATACTATAAGTGAGATCTGGTGCAATTTTCAGAGATATGTTTTGATGTACTTTTTTTTTTAAATGCTGTTTGAAGTTGTAGATTATTTCTTCCTATATAACTTCATGCGCATGACTTGGAAGCTTTACTTATCACAATGAACGAAATATGTCCAACTGAAACACATTGAATTGGATTTTACGTACTTGATTTTATGCTTTCCATATCGATTTTCACAGTGAAAGGTACCGTTCGAAAACTTAGGCAATGAAAAAGATGCTTTTCACTAACAAGTAATAAATCACCCACTTTCAGCGATGGAATTGTTTACAAACACGAGTTGTTTTGATCGTCCCAGTGACCTCACGAAGATGTTAATGCGCATACAGCGTAAGTTTAAACATATGTTAATATCATGGCCCACTTGATTCGACTAAACTGAATGGGTCGATTTTTCCATTATTGTCCAAGGGACAAAGCACTGTGCGTCGTAGTAAAGTTGTTTTCGAGAGGTGAGCGACCCGGCAACATATTCCGGCGGTTGAAATCCCACGGAGTAAAGCGGAATTGCATATATACCACCATCCGTCGGTACCGAGAGACGGGCTCGGCCGTGCGAGACCGCTGCTGACCTGGATGTGTCGATCGGGACTGCTCATACTATCATGACTAAGGACATGGGATTCAAGCCGTCCAAGAAACGCAAGATTCACTGGAGGCTACAACGAAGAGGAGGCTGGACAGAGCCAAGCTGATACTTTCGCGGCGCGCAGGTCAAGAGTTCGTGTTTTCTGATGAAAAACTTTTGGTCTTGCAACAGCCGCACAATGTCCAAAATAATCGGCTGTGGGCGCTGAATTCCCGTACCACATAAACATCCCGCGGTTCCAGAGCACCGCATCGGTGATGGTTTGGGGTCCGTATCCAGGCGTGGGAAGCTCCCGCTGGTGTTTATCGAGAAAAACGTGAAAATGAACGCCGCGCACTATAAGACCGAGGTTCTGGAGAAGGTTGTGGCCCTGGCACTTCAGGACCTCTGCGGCAAGAACGGCGCACCGGTCCACACGGCGAATATCGTCCAAGGGTGGTGTCGGGAGAATTTGACTGATTTTCTCGATAAGACTTCGTCGCCTCCCTGCTCTCCGGACCTCAATCCTCTGGACTTTTTTGTATGAATATCTCGTATTTTAATTTTTTTAACACATTTTAAAGTGTATTCGAACACATTGAACACCCTGTAAATAACCGTCGATTTTTCGATATTCAACGAGTTTAGAACATTGCCGTGTGACATATCCTGATTTTCCACTTTTTTGTACAAAATTAGTTCACGCACGCGTTCTTGATTTGACGCTATTCTACAGAATAAAAGTAACTGTGGCCAAACGAGTTCTCAATCATTGCACACATACATCAATATTCATACAGTGGTGTTCGCACACGTATTTTCGGCGACTACTTTTTGATGTGTACATTATTTATTGATTAGTTTCTCTTCAGAGTTAACTCATCGATGACATTTCTTCACTATTTGACATCACCGCCTTGACTTCACTCCATTCAAATCAAGTTTGTATCGGGAGGTATGCCCGTCAATGACATCCGTAGAGTGCGCGCACCAACATCTATGACGACAGTGTCAAATGTGTCACGGGTTTCAAAATAAAAGGGATCTTTTTTCCCCCGAATCCTCATGCATTTAACTTTATTTATCAACTTTATCAACATTAACTTAAAAATTCTGCGATAGCAGCCACCATGATGTTGCAAAAGGGTGTAACGGTCAAAAATTGGTCAAATATCATTAAGTGCACACTTATTAGTTAATTCTATAGATCATCAATATTTATTTCTTTTGAAGTTCATCGTCTATCAAACACAAGAAAATTATTTGATTGAGCTTCCGATTTTCCACATGCGAATTGTCGGGCTTAACGTTTTATACATTTCAACAAGTTTTGTACCGCTGTTATTTGATGCTGAACGCCACGTTGGCTTGAACTGTTTATCTCTTCCAACTGTTTTTTTAGTTTTGTTGAGGTTTCTCTCTTCGATTGCCCAATATTTGGAGTTTGGAGGGGTTTTTTTCCTTGGGTACGATTTGCACACTATTGGCGGTATACCATTCCTGAGCCATTTTTCCGTAAAAGCAAGAAGCGATGTCTGTCCAAAACAGCGGGAAACAACTATGTATCTTCAAGAAAGGCAGTAAGCGTTTTGGCAAGCATTCCTTTACATAAATATCTTGGTTGACAGTGCCAGTTGTCACGAAACTTTCGCTTTTTTAGTCCACAGTGCAAATCGCCTACCAAACCAAGTATTTTTCAAGCAATTTTGAACCTTTGCTTTTCCGGTAGCCGTATAAAACTTTTGACCTGGAAGCTGCTTGAAATCAGCCTTGACGTATGTTCCATCGTCAGTTACGATGCAATCAAACTTAGTCTACAAACTCGTGTACCACTAACGCGCTCTTCCTGTGGGACTTTCCCAATTTGTTTCCGATATCTCTGATGGAAAGGTGACGATTGCGTTCGAAAATGCTGGCCACTTTTCTTCCGGTCGCTGTGGCTTCCTGGTTTCGGTTTCTTCCTGATCCCGGCTTTCTGACAGTCGTCAGACGTTCTCCGAACACTTTTGTTACGTTGGTCACGGTTGATTTGGCAATATTGAGTGATTTTGATTGCGCTCTCGTGAAGAGAGAACTCTCTCAACATAAACAACAAGCTACAATTATAGAAAAATTTCGAAAATTTTGGGCAAAAGCAACTAAATCGGTTGAAGAGAAGTCTGCACAGACCATAATGGCTGGAGTAAACTCAAAAATTCGTGGTTTCTTCATGCAGCCAAATCAAGTAACTGTTATTAGTTTTAAAATGACTAATAATGCACAATTAAAGGAATAAAAAATGCATCTTGGATTGAACTAACAGCAAATTTGTTTTATTCCAAATTTAATCTGTCCAGATTTTGTCGCGCACAAGCCTTAAGCTGCTCTCCTTGCTTCGATGCCATTTTGACAACTGAATATAAAATGACAAAATAAAGTCAACATTTCGTACGCATACACCTACATAATGAGGGGTGTTCAAGTTTTTTAAATGCAAGATTGAAAAAACTACGTCGTATTTGAGCCGACCAAGTTTTGACAGTTCCATCATTACTTGTGATGTCTTTTTGAAGTGCCCGTTAAATTTCTCACACACTTTTCAAATTTGAGTTAGATGGCTGTTCTTTATGGTTGCAGATCTTGCTGCAGAGATCACGCTGCAATCTATCTTTGCCAAACAAAGCTTTAGAGAACTGCCGTATTCCGCAAAGTTTATCAGTATCTAAAATGCAGTTATCAGATGGGGTTGTTTTTTTTTACTATCTTAAAGGTTTGGGTCCGAAGGGTCTCAGATTTTCATTGAATTTTGTCCACGAGTAGAGTTTATGGGCTTATGAACAAACAAATATTTAAAAAAAATCAAGGATGCCACTCCAAATTTTCGGTTTTTCAAGAAATCATCAATATCAAAAATCTATAACTCAAGAACGGAGCATCGAAGAACAAATTTTTTTCCCCCAAATTGTGAGGAAATGTTAAAAAAATCTGAAAAAAATATTATACAAAAAAATATTTTCCGAAAAACTATGACCAATTTCCAAAAAAAAAATATTTTTTGTCTAACAGATCCTAAGCTTCGAATGGTAAGAATTTGGGATGACTTTGTTGTTGTTCTTGAGTATTGTTTGAAAAACTTAAGGACCTCCATACAAAACTCAGAAAACTGTCATATTTTTTATTTTTAGAACACGCGGCTTTTGTTTCACAAACTTAACTCGAGAACTAAAAATAACTCATCTTCAAATTTCTACCGCTTTAAGCTTATGAGTTGATAAACAAGAAAATATTCTACTAATTAATTATGTTTTTATTGCGTACAGTGCGCCAAATTTAAATTGTAATGTAAAATTGGAAATATCTTCTCCACATCTTTGGATCCCAGTAGTGAACAGCAGTTTCTGCTAGAACCAAAGATGTGAAGGGAAAGTATCGATAGGTCCGATAGAGCTCGGCAGGTTATGAAATTGAATAGAAGTAGTTTGACATTGAGCGTAGGGCTTTATTTTGACAGTGGTGCCATGATATTAGTGCGCGTGTAAACTGTTTCCTTCTCAAAAGTGGTTCACCTACACTACCACAACGATCAAGGATATCCCAATTAAAAACACGTTTTCGATATTCTTTAATGACATTTAAATTATGCTTGCACTCGGTTAAACGAAATAAAATAAAAATCGAAATTCTAAAGTGAATATTATTATTTTTTGCAGCCCCTGCTCCTTCCGACTTCATTAACTATTGAGTGCATATCGTTTATTGGAAGAAAAATATGTCATAACTCACTAAAGGGTGATACGGTCAAAATTTGGTCAAGGGAAAACGCGTGTAAATCGGTGAAATCGTTTATTTAAAAAATCAAATTAAATTTCTTTTTCAAGTTCAATTAGTATAAAATTCAGGAAAAATATTCAGTTAGGCTTCCGCTTTTCCAAATCCGAATTGCCGGGCCTTACGCTTGACCCCTGCCATCAGATTTTGTACAGCCACCTTGTCCACCTTCTTCGCCGCAGAAAGCCAGTTTGCCTTGAACTGCTGCTCGTCCTTAGCAGTTTTTTTGGTCTTCTTTAGGTTCCGCTTGACAATAGCCCAGTATTTCTCAATTGGGCGGAGCTCTGGCGTGTTGGGAGGGTTCTTGTCCTTGGGAACCACCTGCACGTTGTTGGCGGCGTACCACTCCATGGCCTTTTTACCGTAATGGCAAGATGCCAAATCCGGCCAAAACAGTACGGAACAACCGTGTTTCTTCAGGAAAGGCAGCAGACGTTTATTCAAACACTCTTTCACGTAAATTTCTTGGTTGACAGTCCCGGAAGCTATGAAAATGCTGCTTTTCAAGCCACAGGTACAGATGGCTTGCCAAACCAGATATTTCTTTGCGAACTTTGACAGTTTCGTGTGCTTGAAAATATCTGCTACCTTTCCCCTTCCTTTTGCCGTATAAAACTCCTGTCCCGGAAGCTGCTTGTAGTCGGCTTTGACGTAGGTTTCGTCGTCCATTACCACGCAGTCAAACTTCGTCAGCATCGTCGTGTACAGCCTCCGGGATCGCGCTTTGGCCGTCGTATTTTGTTTATCATCGCGATTTGGAGTCACTACCTTCTTGTAAGTCGATAGTCCGGCTCGTTTTTTGGCTCGATGCACGGTTGTAGACGATACACCCAGCTTATTTGCGGCATCTCGGAGAGATAGGTTAGGGTTTCGCTTGAAACTACCGGCAACTCTCTTTGTCGTCTCAGCGGCTTCCGGTTTTCGATTTCCCCCCGATCCAGACTTCCTGGCTGTCGACAAACGTTCCCCAAACACTTTAATTACATTTGTAACGGTTGATTTGGCAACTTTTAGCGATTTTGCCAACTTTGCGTGCGAGTAGCTCGGATTTTTGCGATGCGCGAGCAAAATTTTGATACGCTGCTCTTCTTGCTTGGACGGCATTTTGACAACTGAAGAGTGAATTCCAAAATCAAAATAGGAGCAACATTCTACACACACACCTTCAAAATGAGGGGTGTTCAGGTTTTTTAAATGCAAAATTGAAAGAAATACGTCAAGTTGATATTGACCAAATTTTGACCATATTGCCCTTTAGCACGGTCATGGCTCACTAGCTAAAACGAAATTGAAATAAAGCTTATAGACCAAGTTACCACATGTTACCATGTTCGGTAAAGTTTATTGATATACAATCACTGGTCCGATTTATAAAATGGTTGCTGAGAATAGGCAACAGTTCCGAAGCCGACATTTATGTCTTTAAACAGTCCTGATTTTCTATATTCTACTGAACTAAAATTCCGCAGTCGGCTTTAGTGGTATCCGCTTCCGGTATAAAGCATCCCAATATTATTTTTCTGCTACATACATATTCAACTGTCTACATGAAAGTGGTAAAACCATGAAATAAATTTTATTACATTCAGCTAGTAACCAATCAAAGAATTTGACAATTTATTTTTAGGTTAAATAAAGCAACTCATTATATACCTAATAAATAAAAAATCAATTTGATGAGGCAAGATCGTTTTGGCCGTAGGTACTGCATAAAATCAAATGTCATTGTTTGTTGGTTTTGCAAGTAAATATTCGTGGTTGGCTTACCACTCTGAATGTATCCATGGCAACTAGCATGGATCTCATCCAGCGTCGCTTATAGCCAAAATATTCAAGGCACTCTTTTCTCGTTAATATGAGTTGTTTCTTCTATTCAGCACGATTACCCTTGGCTACGGTTGACGGGAGCTCTGATGGAACGCACGCTTAACGAAAATTATTACAACCGATTTTACAATATTCGCCTTCTATTAATTCGCGAACCTTCAGTCAAACGCCCCGTACGAAACTGAACGATAACATTAATTATTTAAGCTGCTGTTATTATCTGCTTAAACTTGGCTCAGTTATATGTATATTAGGGAGGAATCAAGAGAAACAACTTGGGTAAAGTAATAACCATCACCCCGGCAAGGCCAGAGGCAAGCGCCGGACGATTGTAAATAAATTCATAATAGCAATAAAGTCGGAGAAATTTTTATGTTCACTTTTATTCTTATTTCCATTTCTTGCCAGCTTTAGCTTCTATTACCCAAATTGTATTTTTCGTTCCGCGTTTTTACCCAATACCTTCGAAATACGAAAATTAAACCACCTAACACCACAAAGCGATGAAGACCTCAGCCAATCGCACAACCTATATTAATACTAATTGAAATCAATGAACAAACACCGTACGAACATTGAACCTCAGAGTAATGAAGTATGTTAGAAAAATTTGTTCGGTTGTATACGAACATCTCCAATTAAATGAGACAGTAGATGGTATCTAGAAAGTGGATTCAGCTACCGGAGTTAATTTTTCCCGTAATGACGATATTAAGCTCCGAAGAGATAACCTTGTGATGGTTTTCGGCTCCGAGCTCCGTCCCGAGCTCGTAGAAACGGCCGTAGAACAATGTTGAATCACCAATTGTCCGAAATCCAAGCGCAATAAATCACAGCAAATAAAGTATAATTAAAGTGATCTTAAAATAAAATGAAAATATCCTGCTCCAATTTAATTATACACTCAACACGAATATTTCCAGCGACAGAGATACTCTTCTTCCAATAAACGCGAATTTTTAATCGAGGCGCTTTTTTCTCCAACTCAAACTGTTTCCATTCCCTTACCGCAGTCTGTTTCTGGATAAAAATATTCAACGAGCGCATTGAAATTAATTTCGTATTCTTATTAATAGATTTGTTGATTTTCCTACGTTTAATGAAAGGATGATAACCACTTATGCGAAATTTTCGTCAGTTTTGCAAGTGAAATCGAGCCTGGTTGCAGTAAGCGCCGCGAGCATGCGAGCCGCGGTAATCCAGACAAAAGTACCTCCGAGATTCGACTCTAAAAAGCCTGCTGGGAATATTTGTCATTTGAATTTTAAATTTCCACCCGTCCTTTTTTCGACTCGCCGGCTTCCTCAGGATCAGCGCTAATCCGACCAGCGAGTGCACAGCTTTCCGCACCGCACGACGATTGGGCATTTTTTCTGACGCCAGCCAGGCTTTGTTTGGCTCGCTGTTTTAAATTATATTTATTTGCTTATATTCCAGTCCTATATGGAACTCACCTAAATATGAGGGTTTTGTTTGCTTTTAGTAATTTTGTGGTTTGGGGAACGCGAATCTTTCCGAACAAAACAGACTGTCATGCTGGCAAATTACAAAGTAACCCACGCATGCGATTGATCATAGTCGATAATGATTTGCGATACAAATTCTCTTTAAGGTTCAATTGTTGATGACGCTTTCAAGGGGATGTGCAGTAACAAGTTTTACAACGATGAGCCTCTGGATCCTTATCAGGCAAAAAAAATCAATAGTTCATTACTTTTTTTCACTTTTTACGAGATGACCATAGCAAGTCTGAGCTGCTCCGCCGTTAATTGTAATCGTACTCGTGGCATGCTTTGCAAGTACGACGGCCGCACAATTGGACAACTGTAGCAGCACTTCCGCGATAATGATGGTGTAGATCTCTATAGTAGGCAATGCTTCTAATGGTGATGGATGCGATGACGGTGAGAAGACATTCGGATCAATCTGAAATAATAATTACGGTGAGATGTTTCGGAATGTCAAGAAATGTTTCCAAATCACCATGATTTCTTCATATTTGAAAAACATCACCCCATTGGTGCACCGTAGCGCTACTATTGAGCCAATTCAAATATTCGATCTGCTGGAGTGCTGGGGCAATCGATCTGTGATCGGTGTTGCAGATTGTGTCGTGTTTAAACACTCTTGATAGCAAATGAGGCCGGTTCGAAGCGGTCTCAGCGAAAAAAAAATAGCACCACCATGTTTTTTCGTAATATTTTTAAAATGTTAATTCGTTTAACGCTAATTTCACCTTACGGTGATTCAGTATTCTACTACATATAGTATTCTACTACATGAAATTTTGGGGACTATTCACATTTAAGCAGAGAAATTCATAAAAAAACATGCGAAACATAAATAGCACCACCCTGGTTAAAAATCACCTTGGCTCTTATTTGACAGGTATTTGTTTTGATTTGCATTCAAACCGACTGGAGGTTAAGTTTTCTTCTAATTGTAGTGAGATCGGATTATTTTTCCCTGTAATTTTACGGCAATGAGTCGATCCAAGCATCTGATGTACGAGGAAAAGATAAAAATCAGGGCCTACCACGATGAAGGCCTCTGGAATCATAAAATCGGTCAAAAACTCTTTCGATCACACACGGTTATCGGAAGTATCTTGAAAAATGGCGATAAGAGTGACCGCATCGAGAAACGCGGAAAGAAAATTAAGCTTACAGCTAAGGATAAACGGAGAATATGTAGAATTGCAACGAGCCAGAAAAGAACAGCGTCACAAATCCGTGCAGAATTGGAGCTTCCGGTGACTACACGTCGTGTACAACAGATTTTGTCCAGCAGCGAGAACTTGGAGTGGCGTAAGAGACTCGGAAAACCCAACCTTACAGAACGGCACAAGTTGAATCGGTTCAATTTCGCTAAGAAGTACATTTTATGGACCGATGAATGGAAAAACGTGCTCTTTTCGGACGAAAAAAAGTTCAACTTGGACGGACCAGACGGATGGCAGTACTACTGGCACGATTTGCGCAAGGACCCGGATGTTAAAATGAGCAGGAACTTTGGTGGTGGTACCCTGATGGTTTGGGGAGCATTTTCCTTCCGAGGCAAGCTTCCATTGGCGTGGATTTCAACAAAAATGAAATCGGAGGATTACATAGAAATGCTGGAGATAAGTTTGATTGAACACGGCGAGTCATTGATGGGTCCAGATTTTGTTTTCCAACAAGATAATGCTACAATCCACAACTCAAAACAGACTAAAGCGTGGTTTTCCGATAAAAATATCGAGGTTCTTGAGTGGCCAGTTTGCTCTCCGGATCTAAATCCCATCGAAAACCTTTGGTCGATACTTGCTCGCTCCGTTTACAAAAATGGGAAGCAATTAAACAACGTAAATATGTTGAAAACCCGAGTTCGAGAATGCGAGGAGCAGATTGAGCAGAATACTCTTGAAAAACTGGTTTTGTCCATGAAATCACGTCTGATTGAAGTTATTCGTAACACGGTTCCTACACACATTACTAAGTTCACATCTTCATGTTGTTTCCTGAGGAAAAACGTCTGATTTTTAAAAGAATTAGGTTGAAACTAAGGTCCGGCGCTATTCTGGAAGTTCTCGCTATTTTTTTCGGTGAAAAGATTTATTTCTGGAAAACAAAGGTTACGAAAATCGAATTATTCAAAGTGTTGCCCATCCTAGCTTCGACTTTTCCCATCTTTCTGGTCAAGAACGTGCATATACCATTTCGATTGAATTGTTCGTCTTTTGATGCTATCCAAGAATCAAGCCATTGTTGAGATGTCATCATATGAGTGGGAATTAGTGACCAGTGAGACCATGTGCCATCGAACGGAACTAGTAATAATCGGACGGTGCAATATCAGGAGAATATGGCGGGTAGGGTAGGACTTCCCATTTGAGCGTTTCCAAGTAGGTTTTCACGGGTTTCGCAACGTGAGGTTGAGCGTTGTCATGCTGAAGAATCACTTTTTCGTGACTGTGCTCGTATTGTGGCCGTTTTTCGTGCAGTGCTTGGCTCAATCGCATCAATTGAGTTCGATACCGTTCCCCGGTAATGGTTTCGTTTGGTTTCAACAGCTCATAACAAATAACACCAACTTGGTCCCACCAAATACACAGCATAACCTTCGCAGCGTGAATATTCGGCCTAGGCGACGATGTTGAAGCATGCCCGGGCAGTCCCCATGAATGTTTCCGTTT